>CM038630.1:803212-808212 GCA_021554675.1 Leuciscus idus | reverse complement strand
TGTAGAACCCTTCATCTGTAATGTAGAACACTTTATCTGTAATGTAGAACCTTTCATCTGTAATGTAGAAACCTTCATCTGTAATGTAGAACCCTTTTCTGTAATGTAGAACCCCTCATCTGTAATGTAGAACCCTTTATCTGTAATGTAGAACACTTTATCTGTAATGTAGAACCTTTCATCTGTAATGTAGAACCCTTCATCTGTAATGTAGAACCCCTCATCTGTAATGTAGAACCCCTCATCTGTAATGTAGAACCCTTTATCTGTAATGTAGAACACTTTATCTGTAATGTAGAACCTTTCATCTGTAATGTAGAACCCTTCATCTGTAATGTAGAACCCTTTTCTGTAATGTAGAACCCCTCATCTGTAATGTAGAACCCTTTATCTGTAATGTAGAACACTTTATCTGTAATGTAGAACCTTTCATCTGTAATGTAGAACCCTTCATCTGTAATGTAGAACCCTTTATCAGTAATGTAGAACCCTTCATCTGTAATGTAGAACCCTTTATCTGTAATGCTCCATTACTAGAACGGATCGCAGTTGATCCACACTTCGGCACGCATGCGATTCGTGGATTAACCGCTAAATGTATCCATCATAGAGTGAAAGTTTATCATTAGGACGTGTTTTGTCTTGGCAATTTACACATTCAAACCATTTTAAACGCAGAAGAAAATCGGGACTCGCGCGATATCAACATTAATATTATTGTTATTAACACAGAACTGATTCCTCTTTCGTGTTTCCTTGCCCCTGAACAGACACATACACACAGTTCTACAGTGAACAAATAGTGTGATTTTACATTTAGGCTTAATTATTCACTTCTGTACCTGAACACTGTTAGACTTTAACTTTGTTATTTGGTCTTCATCTCTGCTTGTAATTTGTGTGTTTGTTCTTATTTTATCACTGACTGTTCACTTGTCTTTAATAATGTTTGATCTTTATCAGTTAGGCTAGTCTTTTTTGATGTGGTATCAAAGAACTTCAAGTGAGCTTTAAGTAATAAATGAGAAGCAAAGTTATTTTTGCTTTGCCTTTGCTCCCCCCCCCCTCCTCCCATATATATATATATATATATTAGGGGTGTAACGATACGCGTATTCGTATCGAACCGTTCGGTACGAGGCTTTCGGTTCGGTTTTCGGTACGCATTACGTACCGAACGGTTCGTTGGACCATTTTTTCTGCCGACCAAAATTTCGTTATTTCAAATGAAGGCGCGTCGCGGGTGGCAAGCGCGCTCATAGAGGCTGGCGCGACCACAACATCAACTGGCAAATGCAATGTAAGGAACGAAACTGAGCTACTCTTATTGTGTTTGTGTGGACCGTTTATCAGTTTTGACCTGTGAAGTGGGACTCGCGAGCCCTATGCGCGAGCCTGATCAAGCAACACCACACAGCGCTAAGGGATCCAGACCAGTAAAGAAAGCATTTGAATTTCAAATGCTTTTTGAATTCGCCACTTAAGTAAAAACATCGCTGCGAGATCTAGTGAGAAACATGCACATTTCTCTGTTATTAACGGATCAAACAGCGCTGACGTGGAAACCAGGAAGAAACATCGTGCCATGAATGAACTGGCCGGTGTCCACAGATCAGCAACATTCACCGTGGAATGGATTTGTTGTAGTAACACTAACTGCAAGGTATGGAAGTTTGTCAGGAATAGTGGACTATAATGCTTTCAAGTAACATTACGTCTGTTTTATTTTGACATTATGAATACAATTGCTGCCCTCAAATGTTAATCTGAACTAAAATAAACCTAATAACTATATAAATAACTAGCCTACTACAATATTACATTTCATTTTGTCCAAGGAGCTGTTTTGTTTTATATGCTCATAAGAAGAGTCAAGTATAGCTCCATTATTGCTCAGTAAAAAAAGCAACAAAAAAAAATAATACAAAAAAAATCATACTTTATGATGTTAGTTTCATTAAATAAAAAATAAAAAATTTAATTCAAGGAAATTTCTCTGGCATTTATTTACTTTTGCTGTAGCCTATGGAAAACGTACCGAACCGAACCGTGACACAAGTGTATCGTATCGAACCGAACCGTGAATTTTGTGAACCGTTACACCCCTAATATATATATATATATATATATATATATATATATATATATTTGTATATATTTATTTTTATACTGATCCAAAAAATTATCCGATCCGTGGCTCAAATATGTTCCAAACCATGAATTTTGTGATCCGTTCCACCACTACTGATACACAGTGACGTGTGATGCTCTGAGATCTCTGACACACACACACTCACACACACACACACTCACCGAACTGGAAGTTGGTGTAGTTGGGACACACGTGGTAACAGGCGCTCAACAGCCCCTCCATCATCAGAGCCGTGCCCATAGCGTAATACAGGCCGAAGTGCTTCGGGATCCCACACTCCTGAAACACACACACACACACACGTCACAGCTACAGCGTCTCTGCTCACACACATACACACACACACACTCACCACAGTGTTGCTGTCATGTCGCTCCAGCACTGCTCCCACACACACATTCACTCACTCTCACTCTCACTCTCACACTCACACTCACTCTCACTCTCACACTCACTCTCACACTCACTCTCACACTCACTCTCACACTCACTCTCACACTCACTCTCACACTCACTCTCACACTCACTCTCACACTCACTCTCACACTCACTCTCACACTCACACTCACTCTCACACTCACACTCACTCTCACACTCACTCATCACTCACTCTCACACTCACTCTCACACTCACTCTCACACTCACTCTCACACTCACTCTCACACTCACACTCACTCTCACACTCATCTCTCACACTCATCTCTCACACTCACACTCACTCATCACACTCACTCATCACACTCACTCTCACTCTCACACTCACTCTCACTCTCACACTCACTCATAACTCATCACTCTCACACTCACTCTCACTCACTCATCACTCATCACACTCACTCATCACACTCACTCTCACACTCACTCTCACACTCACTCATCACACTCACTCTCACACTCACTCACTGACTGACTCACTCACCAGGGCGTGTGTGTCGTGTCTCTCCAGTGCTCGGTTGTGCAGGATGTCCCGCTGGAGCACGATGAGCAGGAACAGCAGACCCAGCAGAACATAACCCAGGTTACTCAAGATGTTGTTGAACGAGCTGAACACATCAAACACAGAACAGGTGATGTACGGATACGTTCACAGCGAGAATCATAACTATATCTGCATTCACGTCAACGGAGGATAACGTACGGGTCATTATAAGACCGTATCCACCTTATTACTGCGCCACATTACGCTTAGTGAGAATTATGGGTGTAACTTCCGTTAAGCTGTAAATAATCAGTGAAAGACTCGCTCTATGGACGCAATTATATACATTTTTAATCTGTGTACAATGACATCACATTATTAATATTATTATATATTATTCTGTATTATGTAACATAACGTTGCCTTAATCAAAAATGGTCATTAACTTCAGCATTGCGTGACACATTTCAAATGATTCGTTTCAGTCTTTTTGAATGGAAGTTCTCCAAACCGGAAGTGCCACCTGTTGTAAACTTTTTCTTTTGTCGAAGCAGAAAACCAGGAGACTTTTGGGATATCTTTCAGCAGGATTCTTTATTGAGAACACAAGCTGTTTGTTGCTGTATTTCGTCCAAAATCTAATCTGAAGTAACTTTACAGGGTATCTTTATAGGCATTCAGTGGGCAGTCCTTGAAAGTCACCCTGCCTTAGAGATGACCACTGAATCTAATCATCTAAAAACAATAGAGGCAATTACTCCCAACTGAGATAATGGTACCCCCCAAATGGTATAAACAACACATGGTCACGAGAACTAAGACTATGTAGCATTCACACACAGTTCAACGTTTAGTTTTCTTATGTGATGTTATGTAAGGGAGTAGGATCCGCAGATCTAAAACATATTCTTAAATTTGTAATTCTACATTACTTTCAAAATGTCTGAAGGATGTACTCACACACACACGCACACATGCACACACACGCACACACCTTAGAGCTCCGAGAGGATGTGCACACAGGAAGTTGTAATAGCAGATGTCTTGGTTTCCTGTGACGTTTACAACCTGTCAGAAAATAAATAAATAATAATAGTCATCAAGTTCAATCAAGACCGAACACACACACACACACACACACACACACACACACACACACACACACACACACACACACACACACACACAAGACATAATTAGGGTTGGGCAGCGTTTTAATTATAACAATTCCAAATTTCGATTGCAATAAGGTAAAACAACAGGAATATTAGTGTTATTATAGAGCAGGAATATTAGTATTATTATAGATGTTATTATAGAGCAGGAATATTAGTATTATTATAGATGTTATTATAGAGCAGGAATATTAGTGTTATTATAGAGCAGGAATATTAGTGTTATTATAGAGCAGGAATATTAGGCTGCTGTCACTTTAAGAGCTGCACGGATCCAATATACTGATACACATGAACACAGAAAACAGAGTCTCTGAGGAATCGATAAGAGGAATCGAAAATTTTAATTTTACAACAAGTATCCGATTCCAGAATTGAAATGGATTTTCGATTCCCAACCCTAGACATAAACAGATGTCCTACCGTCTGATAGGTGATAACCAGCTGAATGACAGGAAGAGCGTAAAACACTGCGATTGTAGCGATGTTCCTGCAGAGAAAACACACACACACACACACATTACTGGAGTTGTATACAATGTATGAAACAAACACATGCACCTGTCCTGTGTGTGTGTGTTTGTGTGTGTGAGAGAGTGTGTGTGTGTGTGTGTCTCTCACCAGAAGTAGATCTGGTATTTCTTGCTGAGGATGCGTTTGTCTTTTCGAGCGAGATCAGAGACGCACAGGAACTTCTGTGAAGGAGAGAGAAGCACAGTCAGTAAACACACACACACACACACACACACACTT
>CM038630.1:770712-798212 GCA_021554675.1 Leuciscus idus | reverse complement strand
AACACTGTTGTCTTGAACTGAACTGAATCAACACTGGTGTCTTGAACTGAACTGAGTCAACACTGTTGTCCTGAACTGAACTGAGCCAACCCTGTTGCCTTGAACTGAACTGAGTCAACCCTGTTGTCTTTAACTGAACCGAATCAACACTGGTGTCTTGAACTGAACTGAATCAACACTGTTGTCTTGAACTGAATCAACACTGTTGTCTTGAACCGAACTGAATCAACACTGTTGTCTTGAACCGAACTGAATCAACACTGTTGTCTTGAACCGAACTGAATCAACACTGTTGTCTTGAACCGAACTGAATCAACACTGTTGTCTTGAACCGAACTGAATCAACACTGTTGTCTTGAACCGAACTGAATCAACACTGTTGTCGTGAACCGAACTGAATCAACACTGTTGTCTTGAACCGAACTGAATCAACACTGTTGTCGTGAACCGAACTGAATCAACACTGTTGTTGTGAACCGAACTGAGTGAACACTGTTGCCGTGAACTGAACTGAGTGAACACTGTTGCCTTGAACTGAACTGAATCAACACTGTTGTCTTGAACTGAACTGAATCAACACTGTTGTCTTGAACCGAACTGAATCAACACTGTTGTCGTGAACCGAACTGAATCAACACTGTTGTTGTGAACCGAACTGAGTGAACACTGTTGCCGTGAACTGAACTGAGTGAACACTGTTGCCTTGAACTGAACTGAATCAACACTGTTGTCTTGAACTGAACTGAATCAACACTGTTGCCTTGAACTGAACTGAATCAACACTGTTGTCTTGAACCGAACTGAATCAACACTGTTGCCTTGAACTGAACTGAGTCAACACTGTTGTCTTGAACTGAACTGAATCAACACTGTTGCCTTGAACTGAACTGAATCAACACTGTTGTCTTGAACCGAACTGAATCAACACTGTTGCCTTGAACTGAACTGAGTCAACACTGTTGCCTTGAACTGAACTGAGTCAACACTGTTGCCTTGAACTGAACTGAGTGAACACTGTTGCCTTGAACTGAACTGAGTGAACACTGTTGCCTTGAACTGAACTGAATCAACACTGTTGTCTTGAACTGAATCAACACTGTTGTCTTGAACTGAACTGAATCAACACTGTTGCCTTGAACTGAACTGAATCAACACTGTTGTCTTGAACCGAACTGAATCAACATTGTTGCCTTGAACTGAACTGAGTCAACACTGTTGCCTTGAACTGAACTGAGTCAACACTGTTGCCTTGAACTGAACTGAGTGAACACTGTTGCCTTGAACTGAACTGAGTGAACACTGTTGCCTTGAACTGAACTGAATCAACACTGTTGTCTTGAACTGAACTGAATCAACACTGTTGCCTTGAACTGAACTGAATCAACACTGTTGCCTTGAACTGAACTGAATCAACACTGTTGTCTTGAAATGAACTGAGTCAACACTGTTGCCTTGAACTGAACTGAGTCAACACTGTTGTCTTGAACTGAACTGAATCAACACAGTTGTCTTGAACTGAACTGAATCAACACTGGTGTCTTGAACTGAACTGAATCAACACTGGTGTCTTGAACTGAACTGAGTCAACACTGTTGTCCTGAACTGAACTGAGTCAACCCTGTTGCCTTGAACTGAACTGAGTCAACCCTGTTGTCTTTAACTGAACCGAATCAACACTGGTGTCTTGAACTGAACTGAATCATCACTGTTGTCTTGAACTGAATCAACACTGTTGTCTTGAACTGAATCAACACTGTTGTCTTGAACAGAACTGAATCAACACTGTTGTCTTGAACAGAACTGAATCAACACTGTTGTCTTGAACAGAACTGAATCAACACCGTTGTCTTGAACTGAACTGAATCAACACTGTTGTCTTGAACAGAACTGAATCAACACTGTTGTCTTGAACTGAACTGAATCAACACTGTTGTCTTGAACAGAACTGAATCAACACTGTTGTCGTGAACCGAACTGAATCAACACCGTTGTCGTGAATCGAACTGAATCAACACCGTTGTCTTGAACCGAACTGAATCAACACCGTTGTCTTGAACCGAACTGAATCAACACTGTTGTCTTGAACAGAACTGAATCAACACTGGTATCTTGAACTGAATCAACACTGTTGTCTTGAACTGAATCAACACTGTTGTCTTGAACTGAACTGAATCAACACTGTTGCCTTGAACTGAATCAACACTGTTGTCTTGAACAGAACTGAATCAACACTGGTGTCTTGAACTGAATCAACACTGTTGTCTTGAACTGAATCAACACTGTTGTCTTGAACTGAACTGAATCAACACTGGTGTCTTGAACTGAATCAACACTGTTGTCTTGAACTGAATCAACACTGTTGTCTTGAACTGAACTGAATCAACACTGTTGCCTTGAACTGAACTGAGTCAACACTTTTGTCCTGAACTGAACTGAGTCAACACTGTTGTCTTGAACTGAATCAACACTGTTGTCTTGAACTGAACTGAATCAACACTGTTGTCTGGAACCGAACTGAATCAACACTGTTGTCTTGAACTGAATCAACACTGTTGTCTTGAACTGAACTGAATCAAAACTGTTGTCTTGAACCGAACTGAATCAACACTGTTGTCTTGAACCGAACTGAATCAACACTGTTGTATTGAACCGAACTGAATCAACACTGTTGTCGTGAACCAAACTGAATCAACTCTGTTGTCGTGAACCGAACTGAATCAACACTGTTGTCTTGAACCGAACTGAATCAACACTATTGTCTTGAACCGAACTGAATCAACACTATTGTCTTGAACCAAACTGAATCAACACTGTTGTCTTGAACTGAACTGAATCAACACTGTTGTCTTGAACCGAACTGAATCAACACTGTTGTCTTGAACCGAACTGAATCAACACTGTTGTCTTGAACTGAACTGAATCAACACTGGTGTCTTGAACTGAACTGAATCAACACTGTTGTCTTGAACAGAACTGAATCAACACTGGTATCTTGAACTGAATCAACACTGTTGTCTTGAACTGAATCAACACTGTTGTCTTGAACTGAACTGAATCAACACTGTTGCCTTGAACTGAATCAACACTGTTGTCTTGAACAGAACTGAATCAACACTGGTGTCTTGAACTGAATCAACACTGTTGTCTTGAACTGAATCAACACTGTTGTCTTGAACTGAACTGAATCAACACTGGTGTCTTGAACTGAATCAACACTGTTGTCTTGAACTGAATCAACACTGTTGTCTTGAACTGAACTGAATCAACACTGTTGCCTTGAACTGAACTGAGTCAACACTTTTGTCCTGAACTGAACTGAGTCAACACTGTTGTCTTGAACTGAATCAACACTGTTGTCTTGAACTGAACTGAATCAACACTGTTGTCTGGAACCGAACTGAATCAACACTGTTGTCTTGAACTGAATCAACACTGTTGTCTTGAACTGAACTGAATCAAAACTGTTGTCTTGAACCGAACTGAATCAACACTGTTGTCTTGAACCGAACTGAATCAACACTGTTGTATTGAACCGAACTGAATCAACACTGTTGTCGTGAACCAAACTGAATCAACTCTGTTGTCGTGAACCGAACTGAATCAACACTGTTGTCTTGAACCGAACTGAATCAACACTATTGTCTTGAACCGAACTGAATCAACACTATTGTCTTGAACCAAACTGAATCAACACTGTTGTCTTGAACTGAACTGAATCAACACTGTTGTCTTGAACCGAACTGAATCAACACTGTTGTCTTGAACCGAACTGAATCAACACTGTTGTCTTGAACTGAACTGAATCAACACTGGTGTCTTGAACTGAACCGAATCAACCCTGTTGTCTTGAACTGAACCGAATCAACACTGGTGTCTTGAACTGAACTGAATCATCACTATTGTCTTGAACTGAATCAACACTGGTGTCTTGAACTGAATCAACACTGTTGTCTTGAACTGAATCAACACTGTTGTCTTGAACAGAACTGAATCAACACTGGTGTCTTGAACTGAACTGAATCAACACTGTTGTCTTGAACAGAACTGAATCAACACTGTTGTCTTGAACAGAACTGAATCAACACTGTTGTCTTGAACAGAACTGAATCAACACTGGTGTCTTGAACTGAATCAACACTGGTGTCTTGAACTGAACTGAATCAACACTGTTGTCTTGAACTGAACTGAATCAACACTGTTGTCTTGAACAGAACTGAATCAACACTGTTGTCTTGAACAGAACTGAATCAACACTGGTGTCTTGAACTGAATCAACCCTGTTGTCTTGAACTGAACTGAATCAACCCTGTTGTCTTGAACTGAACCGAATCAACACTGTTGTCTTGAACTGAACTGAATCAACACTGTTGTCTTGAACAGAACTGAATCAACACTGGTGTCTTGAACTGAATCAACCCTGTTGTCTTGAACTGAACTGAATCAACCCTGTTGTCTTGAACTGAACCGAATCAACACTGGTGTCTTGAACTGAATCAACCCTGTTGTCTTGAACTGAACTGAATCAACCCTGTTGTCTTGAACTGAACCGAATCAACACTGGTGTCTTGAACTGAACTGAATCAACACTGTTGTCTTGAACTGAATCAACACTGTTGTCTTGAACTGAATCAACACTGTTGTCTTGAACTGAACTGCATCAACACTGTTTTCTTGAACAGAACTGAATCAACACTGTTGTCTTGAACAGAACTGAATCAACACTGTTGTCTTAAACAGAACTGAATCAACACTGGTGTCTTGAACTGAATCAACACTGGTGTCTTGAACTGAATCAACACTGTTGTCTTGAACAGAACTGAATCAACACTGTTGTCTTGAACAGAACTGAATCAACACTGTTGTCTTGAACAGAACTGAATCAACACTGTTGTCTTGAACTGAACTGAATCAACACTGTTGTCTTGAACTGAACTGAATCAACACTGTTGTCTTGAACTGAACTGAATCAACACTGGTGTCTTGAACTGAACTGAATCAACACTGTTGTCTTGAACAGAACTGAATCAACACTGTTGTCTTGAACTGAATCAACACTGTTGTCTTGAACTGAACTGCATCAACACTGTTGTCTTGAACAGAACTGAATCAACACTGTTGTCTTGAACAGAACTGAATCAACACTGTTGTCTTAAACAGAACTGAATCAACACTGGTGTCTTGAACTGAATCAACACTGTTGTCTTGAACAGAACTGAATCAACACTGTTGTCTTGAACAGAACTGAATCAACACTGTTGTCTTGAACAGAACTGAATCAACACTGTTGTCTTGAACAGAACTGAATCAACACTGTTGTCTTGAACTGAACTGAATCAACACTGTTGTCTTGAACTGAACTGAATCAACACTGTTGTCTTGAACTGAACTGAATCAACACTGTTGTCTTGAACTGAACTGAATCAACACTGTTGTCTTGAACAGAACTGAATCAACACTGGTGTCTTGAACTGAACTGAATCAACACTGTTGTCTTGAACAGAACTGAATCAACACTGTTGTCTTGAACAGAACTGAATCAACACTGTTGTCTTGAACTGAACTGAATCAACACTGTTGTCTTGAACTGAACTGAATCAACACTGTTGTCTTGAACAGAACTGAATCAACACTGTTGTCTTGAACTGAACTGAATCAACACTGTTGTCTTGAACTGAACTGAATCAACACTGTTGTCTTGAACTGAACTGAATCAACACTGTTGTCTTGAACAGAACTGAATCAACACTGTTGTCTTGAACTGAATCAACCCTGTTGTCTTGAACTGAACTGAATCAACACTGTTGTCTTGAACTGAACCGAATCAACACTGGTGTCTTGAACTGAACTGAATCATCACTATTGTCTTGAACTGAATCAACACTGTTGTCTTGAACTGAATCAACACTGTTGTCTTGATGTTGTCTTGAACTGAATCAACACTGTTGTCTTGAACTGAATCAACACTGTTGTCTTGAACTGAATCAACACTGTTGTCTTGAACTGAACTGCATCAACACTGTTGTCTTGAACAGAACTGAATCAACACTGTTGTCTTGAACAGAACTGAATCAACACTGTTGTCTTGAACAGAACTGAATCAACACTGTTGTCTTGAACAGAACTGAATCAACACTGTTGT
This sequence comes from Leuciscus idus, assembly GCA_021554675.1. Classification (NCBI taxonomy): domain Eukaryota; kingdom Metazoa; phylum Chordata; class Actinopteri; order Cypriniformes; family Leuciscidae; genus Leuciscus; species Leuciscus idus. Next base: position 792,073 of record CM038630.1, on the reverse strand, counting down.
CTTGAACAGAACTGAATCAACACTGTTGTCTTGAACAGAACTGAATCAACACTGTTGTCTTGAACAGAACTGAATCAACACTGTTGTCTTGAACAGAACTGAATCAACACTGTTGTCTTGAACTGAACTGAATCAACACTGTTGTCTTGAACTGAACTGAATCAACATTGTTGTCTTGAACTGAACTGAACTGAATCAACACTGGTGTCTAGGGTTGGGCGGTATTACGGTAATATCGGATACCGCGGGATCTTAAAATAGCACCGGTATCAGTTTCAATACCGTCATTACCGGCACTTATATAGCCTATAATATATATAATTTATTTATTGCCTAAAAACTGCTTATGTGTGGTTGCAGTTTGGCAATATTTCTGGTTCCAACCGCATGAGAAGGGAGAGGCGGTAAATACAAGAGATGTAAACACCTCTAACCTAATGTCGCATCTCCGAAACAACCGCCCACTCACTGCTGCCAGGATGCATTTTGTTCTCGAGTTCATTAAATAAGCGCATTAAGTTTCGTATTTGTTAAAATATTATAATGTTATTTTTTCCATCTTTGTTGATTATGAAAAGTGAACGGCACAAATAAGATGGGATGCATCGGGAGTCAGACGATTTGACCACTTCAATAAATTTCGTTTTGTAAAAGGCCTCTTTAAAACGAATTTCGTTTTGTATATATTGTTTCTTAATTTTAATACATTTTTCATCAACCAATTTCCTGGATAATCATGACATGATGGGCATGCCGCGGTCACTTGCATTGAAATCTCATAAATTAACCGAAACTCAGTGTAGGCTATGCCTCACAGACATGGCAAATATATATAAATAAAGCTTGAAATTTATTTAAACGAAACAATTCAAAACGAAAGAAATAGGCTACTCACTGATTAGGCTAAGTAATCCATGATGTGCATTTCTCTCTAGGCGCGTTCATACGGAGATGCGATCGTCAATTTCATTAAACGAAACCATTCAAAACGAAAATAAATAGACTAGCCTACCTCTCTGCAATCCATGATGTGCATGTCTCTCTATAGCGTTCAGATGCCGATCGTCAATTTCTTTAAACGAAACAATTCAAAACGAAAAAAAAAAAGGCCACTCTCTGATTGTGTAATGATGTGCATTTCTCTCTATATGCGCGTTCACTACAGAGATGGCGATCGTCAACTTCCATCTTTGCAGAAAAGTTGTATTAATAAAAATCAATGGACACGTGTCACCGGATTACAGAGGCACTTTTTGCTTGTTGCACGCACACAGATATTATGTTGAATAATGGTGGGCTCCGGCTCATAATAACAGTTAATGCCGTCGGCCTGACTCAGACACAACGTGCAGGGGTTGGGCTTGATTTTTTTATTTATTTTTTGCCCTGATCTGGCATTCAGTTTCTGAACGGTGTAGGCACAAGCCAACAGTTTGGTGACGCCGTCTGAGCCCATTATGTCATAATTTTTAATTAGTCACGGTAATACCGTATACCCCGGTAAAATAGGGAGGAGGTTTGACGGTATCAAAATTCGAATACCGCCCAAGCCTACTGGTGTCTTGAACTGAACTGAATCAACACTGATGTCTTGAACTGAATCAACACTGATTTCTTGAACTGAACTGAATCAACATTGATGTCTTGAACTGAACTGAATCAACACTGTTGTCTTGAACTGAACTGAGTCAACACTGTTGTCTTGAACTGAACTGAATCAACACTGATGTCTTGAACTGAACTGAATCAACACTGTTGTCTTGAACTGAACTGAGTCAACACTGTTGTCTTGAACTGAACTGAATCAACACTGATTTCTTGAACTGAACTGAATCAACATTGATGTCTTGAACTGAACTGAATCAACACTGTTGTCTTGAACTGAACTGAATCAACACTGTTGTCTTGAACTGAACTGAATCAACACTGATGTCTTGAACTGAACTGAATCAACACTGTTGTGTTGTGCTTGACCACAGACTCTCGTGTGTCGCACCTCTTGTTCTCCACACAGGCCACCAGGAACGTGAGCAGATAGAAGGACAGGAAGATCCCCAGACAGAAGAGCATCCCCATCACATACACCTCGGCTGGAGAACACAGAGCCAATCAATGAACGGACGAACAAACGAACAAATGAACGACTGAACGAACGTGTAGTGTGCAGCTCACAGTTAATGGCAGGAGTAACAATCACATCCAGAGTCTTACTGCGGTTCCCGGGGTCCAGCAGCTCGTCTGAGGACACACACACACACACACACACACACCGTCAGTAAAGCGAGGGCTCTGATTGGCCGCTGCAGTGTAACGGGTAACAGCACTGACCGGGTAAGAGCGGGTAGAACCGCAGCGGTCCTCCACACGCCTCGTCCTCAGTCTTCACCACCACCACCACATAGAAGCTGTTGCTGGGGAAATCCTTCCTCTGCACACACAGAGAGAGAGAGAGAGAGAGAGAGAGAGAGAGAGAGAGAGTGTGTGTGTGTGTGTGTGTGTGTGAGTGTGAGTGTGAGTGTGTGTGTGTGTGTGTGTGTGTTACCTGCACTGTGATGGCAGCTCTGGTGGTCATAGTCTGATACATTCCAATAAACGCCACATTATTATCCAGATCATAAACCGGACACTAGACAGACCAAGAGAGAGAGAGACACACACAGATATGAGCACAAACTCTGACACCTGTGTGTGTGTGTGTGTGTGTGTGTGTGTGTGTGTGTGTGTGTGTGTGTGTGTCTCACCAGGATGTCCTGTATGGACATGACGGAGCAGGGGAAGTTCTTCTGCGAGTTCACCTTCACGATCACTGTGTCCACACCGTCAGGAAACACATACTTGAAGAACTGAACACACACACACATACACACACACAGTTCATCAAACCAGTCCTAAAGCATTCACAGATCTGCACTAACAGCGACCCCTGCTGGACAAACTCTGCCATTACACTCAACCATAGTTTAACCAAAGCCCGTCTACGGAAAGCCTGTTCACTAGCCTGGTTAAAACCAGACCATTGTCAGTAGTAACTGAGTTATGGTCTGGCAAAGCTCCATAGACAAATCATTTCCAAATGGGCGTCACCAACGGACGTCGCTCAAATGCCTCTGGGCGCAGTTGGATAGACCTAAAACCAATCAGAGTGATCGTCATCGTGTAAAGCCATATGCTGCGTCCCTAAGTTACACTACGCCATAAAAGTATGTACTCTTTTTGTGAAGAAAAGGTTTTTACTTTTGAATGTGTAGCAAAAAAGTAGGCAAGCTTTGGGACATAAGTTACTACTTCCTCATCTTTATCGGACGGATCTGTCGCATGCATCCTGTCACGTAAACTGCCCTGTCAATCATCTTATCACAGTTAAAATCCTCTATTAAATCTAATTTAATTTCCTACCGTTTCGGAGAGAAATGTAGCAGCACGTTCATCTGCCAGTGGGTCTTTCATGGAGACTGTCCTCATGTGTTTGCAATTTGAATATAATAATGCATTTAAAAGTTGAACGGACGTCGCTCAAATGCCTTTTGGGCGCAATTGGATAGACCTAAAACCAATCAGAGCGATCGTCATTGTGTAAAGACTGCCTCAACGTTTCTGATTGGTGCCTCGATTTCTAGGCCATGGAAATGGGCTTGAATGAGCTCTTTGCCAGACTACTTCTCGAGCAAATCTGAATTTGCCGGAAGTTGTCTGGGTTTTCCCAGGCTACCTGTTCACTCCAACGCCCTATTAAGTCCTATTGGTTGTAGTTCCACCAGAGTTCCACTGGGGGCGATCGCCCATGAGTGCAACATGAATGGGAGTCTATGGCGCTAGACGGCTAAATTTGTCTCTTTCACCCGATTGCCGTTGAGAAATCTCAGATTTGATTGTAGGTTTTGCAAGTTCAACATGGGTTATAGGTCGAAAGTTTAATGAACGAGTACTTATGTCCTTTCGATTTCTTACAGGTTGAGTTGTTGTTGCCCATAACACGCTAGCATTCTGCTAATGAACGCTGATTGGTCAGTGAAGGACTGATTACGACCAGAGATACCGCTTGATGGCATCGTGGCATCCGAAGCGGGACCAGAAACAAACAAAACAAAAACTCTTCTAGCACGTGTAGTTACCTGTGTCAGCTGTGTTGTGTGTTTACCTGTGTCAGCTGTGTTGTGTATTTACCTGTGTCAGCTGTGTGTAGTTACCTGTGTCAGCTGTGTTGTGTGTTTACCTGTGTCAGCTGTGTGTAGTTACCTGTGTCAGCTGTGTTGTGTGTTTACCTGTGTCAGCTGTGTTGTGTGTTTACCTGTGTCAGCTGTGTGTAGTTACCTGTGTCAGCTGTGTTGTGTGTTTACCTGTGTCGGCTGTGTTGTGTGTTTACCTGTGTCGGCTGTGTTGTGTGTTTACCTGTGTCAGCTGTGTTGTGTGTTTACCTGTGTCAGCTGTGTTGTGTTGTTACCTGTGTCAGCTGTGTTGTGTGTTTACCTGTGTCAGCTGTGTTGTGTGTTTACCTGTGTCAGCTGTGTTGTGTGTTTACCTGTGTCAGCTGTGTTGTGTGTTTACCTGTGTCAGCTGTGTTGTGTAGTTACCTGTGTCAGCTGTGTTGTGTGTTTACCTGTGTCAGCTGTGTTGTGTGTTTACCTGTGTCAGCTGTGTTGTGTAGTTACCTGTGTCAGCTGTGTTGTGTAGTTACCTGTGTCAGCTGTGTTGTCGATGCCTCGAGAGAAAAGAAAGTGCCGAGCGTGAAAGCACCAGTGACTGAAGGATTGCCGTAAAGCAGTATCTCTGGTCGTACGATGTGTATGACGTCATTGACATTTTGAAAGACTTTTTAAAGCAAATAAGTGACTCTAAAAAATCTAACACCCAGCAGTGTGTAATTTCTTTGCATCTCCTTTCGAAAACAACATTCAAATTACTAGACAAAAAATTACATCCTGAGAAAAGTGGATTTTGAGGAGTATAGCGCCATAGACCTCCATTCATTCTGCACTCGTCCTGTGAGCGCCCTCATGTGGAACAAGAGTGGAACTGCAACCGGAAGTTTATTGAGTGGCACTTCTCCCCTCATTAGACATTCTCTGGTTTAACTATCCTCTCATTACATTTCCAAACCGGTATGGCTTTCTTAAGGAAGGAGGAACACAAAAGAAGATTTCTTGTACAATGCAATGATGAAAAGGGCAGTGACTGCTGTGTGGACTATCGTAGTGTTAAACAGATCCTACAGGAGCAGGATGTCAAACACACACCCGTTTGCTCTCTCTCTCTCACACACGCGCACACACACACACTGAGATCAGCTCACTGAATCCCTTCTCTAGTGAAGTGAGTGTGTGTGTGTGTGTGTGTGCGTGTGTGTGTGAGAGAGTGTGTGTGAGTGTGTGAGTGAGTGAGTGAGTGAGTGAGTGAGTGTGTGTGTGTGTGTGTGTGTGTGTGTGTGTGTGTGAGAGAGTGTGTGTGTGTGAGTGTGTGTGTGAGTGAGTGTGTGTGTGTGTGTGTGTGTGTGTGTGTGTGTGTGTGTGTGTGTGTGTGTGTATGTGTGTGTGTGTGTGTGTGCGCGTGTGTGTGTGTGTGAGAGAGTGTGTGTGTGAGTGTGTGAGTGAGTGTGTGTGTGTGTGTGTGTGTATGTGTGAGTGAGTGTGTGTGTGTGTGTGTGTGTGTGTGTGTGTGCGCGTGTGCGTGTGTGTGTGTGTGTGTGTGTGTGTACCTGAGGCTGGGATGGCGTGGCGTTGAAGCTGAACTTCTTGTCTGTCCTGTGGAGAAAGAGAAAGACACATCATGATCTCTAAGTTTTGTAATCAGGCTCTAAAAAATTATATCAAAATGTAAAGTTAGATTTATCGGCTAATATGTCGGTTATCGGCTTTCAAATATAAAGAATTATCGGTATCGGCCAAAATGTTCATATCGGTGCATCTCTAATATAACCCTAACCTAACCCTAATGACATCTCTAATCGCTTCATCCAATAATATAAACTACACCGGAAACACATTCACAGAATGAATCCCTTGATGTGTGACTTAGCGAAGGCTGTGATTGGATAACTGGAGTAACCAGTGGACCAATAGCGTTGCAGCGTCTCTAATGTTGGTTTGGTGTTTCTGGAAGTGTGTGATCAGGATGATGTGGTGTATCTCCCTCCAGAAGCGTCTCACACACACGAGTGTGTTCCCGAACACCAGCATCTGAACGCTAGAGAACATGACAGCGTTTACTGTGTGTCACCTGATGCTCGAGACACACTCGTGTATGATGAGGGGGAGAGAAAGATTGCAGAAACGCACAGTTTATGACTGATATTCTGCACCTGGAAGTGATGATGATGTTCTCTTGATTAGACTCTGCACTAATAAACCTTATCAGAACGGGTTTAATCTATACGATTAATAGCTTTCTGTTAGTATCACTGTTGTTTCTGAGCCTCTCAGCATTAGTGATGTCCATGATCCAGTGTCAGGCGGTGACATGAGTGTGATGGAGTGAACTCTGACCCAGGGTGACTGTGATTGATTGATGAGTGTGTTCTGCCATGAGTGTGTGTGTGTGACTCACTGCAGTGTGAAGCTGTCGACGCGGCTGACTCTCAGCTGATAGTGGATCCCGGCGCCGGAGAGCGTCGACACGTCCACGTAGAAGAACTGAGTCTCAGCCACGGCTTTAGTGGGCGGCTGACACAGCGTCCGGCCCACCTGTGTGTACTGGTACTTCCTCTGATACCTGCACACACACACACACACACACAGAGTCAGTTTACTGCTTCAGTGCTAAAACAGAAGCTGATGAGGAACTGAAAGCTCAAAGTCCGCACATGAACGCTCGTATCATCATATCAGAGTCCACATTACACACATGACTGCTGGAGCGCTGGAGCGTGAGTCATGAGGAGAGTTAGGGTTGGGCGTTTCAATTTCAACAATTCGATTCCAATAAAGTAAAAAAAGCTCAGATAAAGTCATGTTTACACAGTAATGTCATGAAAAAATATCAGAAAGTCATGTTTCTCACAGGCCTCTGAGGATGAGGGATTATGGGATGGTGTGTTGCTAGGCAACGGCTGTACTCACAGGCCTCTGAGGATGAGTGGAACCTGAAAGGACAGAACCGCCTGTTTCTGCCGGACTACGAACAGAACCGGACTGACAGCGCTCTCCGACAGCAGCTCCACCGACACTCGCACGCCCTCGGTCTGAGAGAGAGAGAGAGAGAGAGAGAGAGAGAGAGAGGGGTGTTATCATAGGCCGCCTCAGTCTGCAGTGGAGAGGCGTCGGTTCTGATGGACCCTGCCTTGTTTCTGGACACGGTGTGGTTGTAGGAGTAGATGGTCTGGTTGTCGCTGGTGACCATGTCGTCGTACGTCACGTCGAACTGAGCGTCTCTCTGGATGACCACGTTCGTTCCGCTCACTGGACTCCAGAACCCCAGCATCAGGACCAGCCATCCCGAAACCCAGCAGGACCCCAGCATGCTGGATCCGGCATCAGCCTGAGATCTAGAGCCAGAACCACAACACAATCAGAGATAGCACACTTCATCTGTACTACACACTTCATCTGTACTTCATCTGTTACACACTTCTTCTGTAACACATTTCTTCTGTAACACACTTCTTCTGTAACACTTCATCTGTTACACACTTCATCTGTACTTAATCTGTTACACACTTCATCTGTTACACACTTCATCTGTTACACACTTCATCTGTTACACACTTCTTCTGTAACACTTCATCTGTTACACACTTCATCTGTACTTCATCTGTTACACACTTCTTCTGTAACACACTTCTGTAACACACTTCTTCTGTAACACACTTCTTCTGTACTTCATCTGTTACACACTTCATCTGTACACACTTCTTCTGTAACACTTCATCTGTTCTTAATCTGTTACACACTTCATCTGTTACACACTTCATCTGTACTTCATCTGTTACACACTTCATCTGTACACACTTCTTCTGTAACACTTCATCTGTTACACACTTCATCTGTCCACACTTCTGTTACACACTTCATCTGTACTTCATCTGTTACACACTTCATCTGTTACACACTTCATCTGTACTTCATCTGTTACACACTTCATCTGTACACACTTCTTCTGTAACACTTCATCTGTACTTCATCTGTTACACACTTCATCTGTTACACACTTCTTCTGTACTTCATCTGTTACACACTTCATCTGTACTTCATCTGTTACACACTTCTTCTGTACTTCACCTGTTACACACTTCATCTGTACTTCATCTGTTACACACTTCATCTGTACACACTTCTTCTGTAACACTTCATCTGTACTTCATCTGTTACACACTTCATCTGTTACACACTTCTTCTGTACTTCATCTGTTACACACTTCATCTGTACTTCATCTGTTACACACTTCTTCTGTACTTCACCTGTTACACACTTCTTCTGTACTTCACCTGTTACACACTTCATCTGTACTTCATCTGTTACACACTTCATCTGTTACACACTTCTTCTGTAACACTTCATCTGTTACACACTTCATCTGTACTTCATCTGTTACACACTTCTTCTGTAACACACTTCTTCTGTACTTCATCTGTTACACACTTCATCTGTACACACTTCTTCTGTAACACTTCATCTGTTCTTAATCTGTTACACACTTCATCTGTTACACACTTCATCTGTACTTCATCTGTTACACACTTTATCTGTACACACTTCCTCTGTAACACTTCATCTGTTACACACTTCATCTGTACACACTTCTTCTGTAACACTTCATCTGTTACACACTTCATCTGTCCACACTTCTTCTGTAACACACTTCTTCTGTACTTCATCTGTTACACACTTCATCTGTACACACTTCTTCTGTAACACTTCATCTGTTCTTAATCTGTTACACACTTCATCTGTTACACACTTCATCTGTACTTCATCTGTTACACACTTCATCTGTACACACTTCTTCTGTAACACTTCATCTGTAACACACTTCATCTGTACACACTTCTTCTGTAACACTTCATCTGTTACACACTTCATCTGTACACACTTCTTCTGTTACACACTTCATCTGTACTTCATCTGTTACACACTTCATCTGTTACACACTTCGGGCCCTATCTTGCATCCAGCGCAATAGACTTTGTACACCGACGCATGTATCATTCCTATTTTGCACCCGACGCACAGCGGACTTTTCCCTCCTCAGACGCACGTCGGTAAGTTAGGAAATACACTTGCGCTCCCGGGGGCAGTTCAGCGCAAAGAGGAGGCGTGTTCCGGCGCAAACGTTGCTATTTTGCAGGTTTAGAAAACAATTGCGCCACTAACCAGGAAAAACTAGTTTAAAGTCAGTGGCGCGTTGCGTATGTTATTCATATGCTATTTTAAGGGCGCATGCTTGGCCATAATCAATGTAGCGTGTGCACAACGCGCACTTTGATTCTCTCGTCTACACAGAAGCAGCAGTTTTCATTTTTGCAAATCATACATTATTACGATAGATAGATAGATAGATAGATAGATAGATAGATAGATAGATAATTTATTATAAAAGCATACATCTAGCTTACACATTTACCCACATTATCATACGCCTGTTTAACCGAAGTTAATTTGGGTGGGTTTCTCCATCCCCAATGTCCCTGACGAGAACGTCGGTCTCCTCGGCTGTGAACCGCTCCTGGCGTGCGTCTGGCAAATCCGCCGTTATAACAGGAATCCGCTTTAGAACAAGCGCGCCTGCTCTTAAAGGGAATGTGAGATGACGCTCTGATTGGTTTATTTCACGTTACGCCCAAACCACACCTATGAGTAATGAAGCTACTTCAGACCAACACATTTTAGATTTGCGCCGGGCGCAAGAGGCATTTATCCCGCCGGGAAAATAGCAACAGCGCCGAGACCCGCCCACAAAGTTACTTGCGCTTTGCGCTTGACACTTGCGTTTCAGATCGTTAAAATAGGGCCCTCAATCTGTTACACACTTCATCTGTACTTCATCTATACTACACACTTCATCTATACTACACACTTCATCTGTACTACACACTTCATCTGTACTTCATCTGTTACACACTTCATCTGTTACACACTTCATCTGTTACACACTTCATCTGTACTTCATCTGTTACACACTTCATCTGTACTACACTCTTCATCTATACTACACACTTCATCTGTTACACACTTCATCTGTACTACACTCTTCATCTGTACTACACACTTCATCTATACTACACACTTCATCTGTACTTCATCTGTTACACACTTCATCTGTACTACACTCTTCATCTGTACTTCATTTATACTACACACTCCATCTGTACTTCATCTGTTACACACTTCATCTGTACTTCATCTGTTACACACTTCATCTGTACTTCATCTGTTACACACTTCATCTGTACTTCATCTGTTACACACTTCATCTGTACTACACTCTTCATCTGTACTTCATCTGTACTACACACTTCATCTATACTACACACTTCATCTGTACTTCATCTATACTACACTCTTCATCTGTACTTCATCTGTACTACACACTTCATCTATACTACACACTTCATCTGTACTTCATCTGTTACACACTTCATCTGTACTTCATCTGTTACACACTTAATCTGTACACACTTCATCTGTACTTCATCTGTACTACACACTTCATCTGTACTTCATCTGTTACACACTTCATCTGTACTTCATCTGTACTACACACTTCATCTGTTACACACTTCATCTGTTACACACTTCATCTGTACTACACACTTCATCTATACTACACACTTCATCTGTACTTCATCTGTTACACACTTCATCTGTACTTCATCTGTTACACACTTCATCTGTACTTCATCTGTTACACACTTCATCTGTACTTCATCTGTTACACACTTCATCTGTTACACACTTCATCTGTACTACACACTTCATCTATACTACACACTTCATCTGTACTTCATCTGTTACACACTTCATCTGTACTTCATCTGTTACACACTTCATCTGTACTACACACTTCATCTATACTACACACTTCATCTGTACTTCATCTGTTACACACTTCATCTGTACTTCATCTGTTACACACTTCATCTGTACTTCATCTGTTACACACTTCATCTGTTACACACTTCATCTGTACTACACACTTCATCTATACTACACACTTCATCTGTACTTCATCTGTTACACACTTCATCTGTACACACTTCTTCTGTAACACTTCATCTGTTACACACTTCATCTGTCCACACTTCTGTTACACACTTCATCTGTACTTCATCTGTTACACACTTCATCTGTTACACACTTCATCTGTACTTCATCTGTTACACACTTCATCTGTACACACTTCTTCTGTAACACTTCATCTGTACTTCATCTGTTACACACTTCATCTGTTACACACTTCTTCTGTACTTCATCTGTTACACACTTCATCTGTACTTCATCTGTTACACACTTCTTCTGTACTTCACCTGTTACACACTTCATCTGTACTTCATCTGTTACACACTTCATCTGTACACACTTCTTCTGTAACACTTCATCTGTACTTCATCTGTTACACACTTCATCTGTTACACACTTCTTCTGTACTTCATCTGTTACACACTTCATCTGTACTTCATCTGTTACACACTTCTTCTGTACTTCACCTGTTACACACTTCATCTGTACTTCATCTGTTACACACTTCATCTGTTACACACTTCTTCTGAAACACTTCATCTGTTACACACTTCATCTGTACTTCATCTGTTACACACTTCTTCTGTAACACACTTCTTCTGTACTTCATCTGTTACACACTTCATCTGTACACACTTCTTCTGTAACACTTCATCTGTTCTTAATCTGTTACACACTTCATCTGTTACACACTTCATCTGTACTTCATCTGTTACACACTTTATCTGTACACACTTCCTCTGTAACACTTCATCTGTTACACACTTCATCTGTACACACTTCTTCTGTAACACTTCATCTGTTACACACTTCATCTGTCCACACTTCTTCTGTAACACACTTCTTCTGTACTTCATCTGTTACACACTTCATCTGTACACACTTCTTCTGTAACACTTCATCTGTTCTTAATCTGTTACACACTTCATCTGTTACACACTTCATCTGTACTTCATCTGTTACACACTTCATCTGTACACACTTCTTCTGTAACACTTCATCTGTAACACACTTCATCTGTACACACTTCTTCTGTAACACTTCATCTGTTACACACTTCATCTGTACACACTTCTTCTGTTACACACTTCATCTGTACTTCATCTGTTACACACTTCATCTGTTACACACTTCGGGCCCTATCTTGCATCCAGCGCAATAGACTTTGTACACCGACGCATGTATCATTCCTATTTTGCACCCGACGCACAGCGGACTTTTCCCTCCTCAGACGCACGTCGGTAAGTTAGGAAATACACTTGCGCTCCCGGGGGCAGTTCAGCGCAAAGAGGAGGCGTGTTCCGGCGCAAACGTTGCTATTTTGCAGGTTTAGAAAACAATTGCGCCACTAACCAGGAAAAACTAGTTTAAAGTCAGTGGCGCGTTGCGTATGTTATTCATATGCTATTTTAAGGGCGCATGCTTGGCCATAATCAATGTAGCGTGTGCACAACGCGCACTTTGATTCTCTCGTCTACACAGAAGCAGCAGTTTTCATTTTTGCAAATCATACATTATTACGATAGATAGATAGATAGATAGATAGATAGATAGATAATTTATTATAAAAGCATACATCTAGCTTACACATTTACCCACATTATCATACGCCTGTTTAACCGAAGTTAATTTGGGTGGGTTTCTCCATCCCCAATGTCCCTGACGAGAACGTCGGTCTCCTCGGCTGTGAACCGCTCCTGGCGTGCGTCTGGCAAATCCGCCGTTATAACAGGAATCCGCTTTAGAACAACCGCGCCTGCTCTTAAAGGGAATGTGAGATGACGCTCTGATTGGTTTATTTCACGTTACGCCCAAACCACACCTATGAGTAATGAAGCTACTTCAGACCAACACATTTTAGATTTGCGCCGGGCGCAAGAGGCATTTATCCCGCCGGGAAAATAGCAACAGCGCCGAGACCCGCCCACAAAGTTACTTGCGCTTTGCGCTTGACACTTGCGTTTCAGATCGTTAAAATAGGGCCCTCAATCTGTTACACACTTCATCTGTACTTCATCTATACTACACACTTCATCTATACTACACACTTCATCTGTACTACACACTTCATCTGTACTTCATCTGTTACACACTTCATCTGTTACACACTTCATCTGTTACACACTTCATCTGTACTTCATCTGTTACACACTTCATCTGTACTACACTCTTCATCTATACTACACACTTCATCTGTTACACACTTCATCTGTACTACACTCTTCATCTGTACTACACACTTCATCTATACTACACACTTCATCTGTACTTCATCTGTTACACACTTCATCTGTACTACACTCTTCATCTGTACTTCATTTATACTACACACTCCATCTGTACTTCATCTGTTACACACTTCATCTGTACTTCATCTGTTACACACTTCATCTGTACTTCATCTGTTACACACTTCATCTGTTACACACTTCATCTGTACTTCATCTGTTACACACTTCATCTGTACTACACTCTTCATCTGTACTTCATCTGTACTACACACTTCATCTATACTACACACTTCATCTGTACTTCATCTATACTACACTCTTCATCTGTACTTCATCTGTACTACACACTTCATCTATACTACACACTTCATCTGTACTTCATCTGTTACACACTTCATCTGTACTTCATCTGTTACACACTTCATCTGTTACACACTTAATCTGTACACACTTCATCTGTACTTCATCTGTACTACACACTTCATCTGTACTTCATCTGTTACACACTTCATCTGTACTTCATCTGTACTACACACTTCATCTGTTACACACTTCATCTGTTACACACTTCATCTGTACTACACACTTCATCTATACTACACACTTCATCTGTACTTCATCTGTTACACACTTCATCTGTACTTCATCTGTTACACACTTCATCTGTACTTCATCTGTTACACACTTCATCTGTTACACACTTCATCTGTTACACACTTCATCTGTACTACACACTTCATCTATACTACACACTTCATCTGTACTTCATCTGTTACACACTTCATCTGTACTTCATCTGTTACACACTTCATCTGTACTACACACTTCATCTATACTACACACTTCATCTGTACTTCATCTGTTACACACTTCATCTGTACTTCATCTGTTACACACTTCATCTGTACTTCATCTGTTACACACTTCATCTGTTACACACTTCATCTGTACTACACACTTCATCTATACTACACACTTCATCTGTACTTCATCTGTTACACACTTCATCTGTACTTCATCTGTTACACACTTCATCTGTACTACACACTTCATCTATACTACACACTTCATCTGTACTTCATCTGTTACACACTTCATCTGTACTTCATCTGTTACACACTTCATCTGTACTTCATCTGTTACACACTTGGATATCATCTGTACTTCATCTGTTACACACTTCACCTGTTACACACTTCATCTGTACTTCATCTGTTACACACTTCATCTGTACTTCATCTGTTACACACTTCATCTGTACTACACCCTTAATCCATAAGACACACCTAAAAGTACTACATACTTAACGCTGTTTACATTGATCAGGAGTGACGTCACTATACGTCCATCCATCTATGAAACTCTCGTTAGTGCCACTGCTTTACAGCTCCAATAATACATTAATACTGAGGTAATTGTAGACAAATGTTGTATTTATTAACTGTAAACATGTTAACAAATACAAAGTGACGCGATAGTCCGCGAGTTTATAAAGAATGAACAGTGATTTATGTAATCAATAGCATGACAGGAACACACACATATGGATATCTAGACAGATATGATAATAACAGCAGCCAGAGGCTTCAGACTGACCGTGTCTCGCGCTGAGCTCCTGTTCTGTACACACTTCAGCAGTGTTCAACTCGGTGTAAGACTGATGTTCACTGTAATGTACAGTTAGAGGTAAAGCTGAGGTAAATGATCCGCTCGCCCTCGCGCTGTTGTGTTGATGTACTGACCAGCGGCTCAGACGTGACGTCATCGCGCACAAGCCACGTGACACGCGCGTCGACTCCACAGACGCGAACGCTTTCACAATTATTTAACACACAAAAAACAATTATTTACACAAACTACCGAGTTGATAATACACAAATCCAATCTTTATTGAATTACAGCTGCTGTCGGGATGGATCCTCTGTTCAGCCAATGGCAGCGCGGAATGACACAGCACGTGACTGGTCACGTTGACGCTCATGACGGGAGTTTGTTTACAATCATCTGTGAGACTTCACATTAAACTCATTAAAGAAAGCACTGATTTCAGAACAACCTGGGCTTTGAATCATAGTGATTCCATTCATAATAATATGTTTGCAATCTGACTGTAAATGCAACTATTCTGACGTGTTCAGAACATATTTATGGCGATATTTTGTGTAAAATGCCTTGAAACTGAGAAGTTAACTGAGAGAAAGATGGTTTTGTGATGACACACACACACACACACTGAATGCATCTATATGTGCTGCTGTGTTCTCTGTGGTTTCCTCCAGTATCTGCAGATGAGGGTTTGCTCTTTGCTGACGTTTTGATACCCAGATGCAGGAAGTCAGACGTCATGTTTCTGAGATGCTTCCGGTTGATTGGATGAACTCTGACGTCCACAAGCTGAGCTGCGGTATACCCGTATATACCATACAGTTTATACATCAAGGGCTATTAAACTATCCGGCAGGGGAGGCAGTGCCTCCTCAAACACTGTGAAGCGAGAAAATAATAAAAATAATATAATGATAATAATAATGATAATAATTAAATAAATAAATAAATAAATAAATAAGAGAATGAACGGGGAAAGTCCTTACACTTTGATTGGATATGATCGTTAAGATTGGATATAAGTTATGATTGGTTATGATTGGTTTGTGCGATGAATCCTGGCTCTTGATGATGACTGATGATCATAAATATCAGTTCACACATAAAATATATTGTTTAAATTGTTACTGCCTTTGGTTATTATTTTGGAATAGATGTTACAATGAAAAAGAAAAAAGAAAACACTAATTTGATGGTATTAATAAATAGAGCATTAATTACATAAATATACAAAATATAATTGTATTGGGTCTCCTTTTTTGTAATGTTTATTTAATCAGGAAAGTGCGACAGATGTTACATTAAGTGTAACAGGGACATGAATTTACATCTGATATGTAACATAATGTTAAAAAACTGTGAGGTCACAACTGAGATCATCAAAGTTAATTATAATAATGGCTTGAGCATTTATAGGCTACTACACAATGCACATATACCATATTAAACAACTGTAATGACAGACAGATAGATAGATAGATAGATAGATAGATAGATAGATAGATAGATAGATAGATAGATAGATAGATAGATAGATAGATAGATAGATAGATAGATAGATAGATAGATAGATGCGCATGCTCTGAGGCTCGTGCATGAGGAGTTGCGCATTCACGGTTCCCACATTCCTGTCTCCGAGCGCGTTTCCGGTTGGAAGAGGGGGGGGGGGGGGGTATATATGCAGGGAACTTCTTGTTGTCATGGCAATAGTTTCCTCAGCGCATTCGAGCATTAGACAGCGAGAGATCTGAGGAATATAATAAACCAAACACACACGCGCATGCGCGCACACGTCCCGTCGCCAAGGCGACCGAGACACGCGCTCGCGCGGGCAATGAAGTCATTGTTACGCTATCGGTTGCCACGGCGACATCCATGAGAGCGCGCTGCGGAAAGGGGCGGAGCTCGCGTCGTGACGCACGGCGGGGGCGTGTCCCGGGGAGCGCGCTGCGCGTCCTCGCTTGTTGTTCCCGCAGAGAGAGGGCAGAAGATGGCGGCCGTGTCGAGCGGGCCCGCCGCCGGGCTCCCGAACCCCAACCCGAACCAGAACCCGCACCCCAACCCGAGCCGCGAGCGAGCGCAGCCCAACGCCCCCATACACCACCCGAACGCGAGCGTCAGTCGCCCGCCCCCCGTGCGCGTCGGGTACTACGAGATGGAGCGCACCATCGGGAAGGGCAACTTCGCTGTGGTCAAACTCGCCACGCACATGATCACCAAAGCAAAGGTGAGGGACGCGTTAACGCTTTAAGATGCGGCGCGATACACGCACTGACGCGCGCGCTGGCCAGCGGAGACACCGAACACACACACAGAGAGAGAGATGCGGCCTGCGCTCGCGCCCGTGCGCGCGTCTGTGAAAATTGTGTGTAGATGTGTGTGTGTGTTGCGAATGGATTGTGTATGTGTTTGTTGGTGTGTGTAGATTGCGTATATGGGGACTGTATGATAGTGTGTGTGTGTGTGTGTGTGTGTTTGTGTGTGTGTGTGTGTGTGTAGATGTGGGTTGTTAACTGTAATTCATGTTGTCTTATTGCAGCAGTGATGCTGTTGTGGGAGAAGAGAGGGATAGATAGAGAGAGAGGGATAGACAGATAGAGAGAGGGATAGATAGAGCGAGAGGGATAGACAGATAGAGAGAGGGATAGATAGAGAGAGAGGGATAGACAGATAGAGAGAGGGATAGATAGATAGAGAGAGAGAGGGATAGACAGATAGAGAGAGGGATAGATAGAGAGAGAGGGATAGACAGATAGAGAGAGGGATAGATAGAGAGAGAGGGATAGACAGATAGAGAGAGGGATAGACAGAAGAGAGAGGGATAGCTAGATAGAGAGGGATATACAGATAGAGAGAGGGATAGATAGAGAGAGAGAGGGATAGACAGATAGAGAGAGGGATAGATAGAGAGAGAGGGATAGACAGATAGAGAGAGGGATAGATAGAGAGAGAGGGATAGACAGATAGAGAGAGGTATAGACAGATTGAGGGATAGAGAGAGGGATTAGACAAATAGAGGGATAGACAGCTAGAGAGAGGTATAGAGAGAGAGAGGGATAGACAGATAGAGAGAGAGGGATAGACAGATAGAGAGAGAGAGAGGGATAGACAGATAAAGAGAGGGATAGACAGATCGATAGAGAGAGACAGATAGAGAGAGATATCGACAGATTGAGGGATAGAGAGAGGGATAGACAGATAGAGAGAGAGAGGGATAGACAGATAGAGAGAGAGAGAGATAGACAGAGAGAGAGAGAGAGAGGGATTGACAGATAGAGAGGGGGATAGACAGAGAGAGACAGAGAGAGAGAGGGATAGACAGAGAGAGAGAGAGGGATAGACAGATAGAGAGAGGGATAGACAGAGAGAGAGAGAGGGATAGAGAGAGAGAGAGAGAGGGATAGACAGATAGAGAGAGGGATAGACAGAGAGAGAGGGATAGAGATAGGGATAGTGAGTGAGTGAGTGAGTGAGTGAGTGAGTGAGTGAGTGAGTGAGTGTGTGTGTGTGTGTACTGCAGTATTTGATGTTGATGTTGTATTTGATGTGATCATAACAATCAGAACCGAGTCCACACTCGTCTGTGTGTTTAGTGTTGATCTTTGTTCATCTGTGTGTGTTTGTACAGTGTAGGTGTCATGTGGGCAGCTGTGTGCTTCACTCGTGTGTGTGTGTGTGTGTGTGTGTGTGTGTGTGTTTGTGTGTGTCCTGGATTGCCCGGATCACTGCAGGTCAGCTCCAGGATTCCCCAGTTTTAACTCCTCTTAACACTGACACTAACTCACATACGTCATCCAGAAACACATACACACACTCAAGCCTCTGACTGAAACAAGTACACACTCACTCACTCACTCACTCACTCACTCACTCACTCACTCACTCACTCACTCACACACACACAAACACACACACACACACACACACACACACACACTCACTCACTCACTCACTCACTCACTCACTCACTCACTCACTCACTCACACACACACACACACACACACACACACACACACACACACACACAAGCCTCTGACTGAAACACACACACACACACACGCACACACAGCTGTTATGTATTCATATGCTAATGCCTGAATGTCAGACAGCGATTCCTCCGCTGATATCTGTGGTTTTGTTGCTGTTGTGTGTGTGTGACAATTATGATCATGTGTGCTAAGGTGTGTGTGTGTGTGTGTGTGTGTGTGTGTGTGTGACGATTATGATCATGTGTGCTAAGGTGTGTGTGTGTGTTGATATTCACTGGATATTCTCACACACACTGTGTCAGTGTGATTACAGCTCATGGTGCGTGAGATCGACCGCACACACACTCGTACGCGTGACGCTGGTGTAGTTCTCGTATGGTGATGATGATATGAAGGAGAGAGAGACTTCAAAGCAACACTAAAGATTATTCTTTACCATAAAATAGTGTTTTGAATAGTTTTCAAATAATTTTTTTGAAAAAATGTGGGTTTTTCCACCTAAAGTGGGTTAGGGGTTCAGTGGTTCCAGAGCGGGTTAGGGGTTCAGTGGTTCCAGAGCGGGTTAGGGGTTCAGTGGTTCCAGAGCGGGTTAGGGGTTCAGTGGTTCCAGAGCGGGTTAGGGGTTCAGTGGTTCCAGAGCGGGTTAGGGGTTCAGTGGTTCCAGAGCGGGTTAGGGTTCAGTGGTTCCAGAGCGGGTTAGGGTTCAGTGGTTCCAGAGTGGGTTAGGGGTTCAGTGGTTCCTCAAGCCGTAGTGCTAAACATGCGTCCCTCTGTCCGCTGTAACCGCACGACGTCTGCCAGATCGAGTGGCGTTTCTGTAGTTCCAATGAGACGTAAGAAACTACAACGAGTAGCTTTACGGCAAGCGTTACAATAGTCATTATTTTATTTTCCTTTGTTTCTGATGTCGCAATACATCAAATCTTCATGAAATCATGCAACATAGTCCACCTTGTCTGTGGACGTCGTTCATTCTAAAGCCGGTGCTGGATAAACAGTGAGTGTGTGTGTGACGGTAATTTACCACAGCGGTAATGGACAATTCCTCTCCCAGCCTGTAGGGGCAGCGCAGAGGACCAGTGCTTTAGTGTCGCTGTAATACACACTTCTTCTGCTGTGTTCAGCTCTGGAGTGAAACAGATGCTTCATCTGTGTGTGTGTGTGTGTGTGTGTTTGTGTGTGTGATGTACAGTAAACTTCATAAAACTCTGAATATGAACTACACCTGTTCCTCAGTTTCAGAGCAAGAGATTGTCCTGTGTTGTTGTTGCTTGAGCTCTTGAAGCTCCACCCTCTCTGGAAAGGGGGCGGAGCAGCCGCTCATTTGCACTTAAAGGGACACACAAAAACCTGTGGGGTATTTTGAGCTAAAACTATGGAGCTTATAATATGACAAAATGATTTGAATTTGAATTGTGTAAATTTGAATTATTTGCAAGTGTAATCTAACAAAATTGAATTTTAGGTGGTAGTTTAAATAGTTCTGAATTTGATTTTTTTTAAACGAATATTGAACATTTGAAATTTAACAAATTGAAATGTTTTTATGGCTGAATTTTATAGACATGTATTTTCAAACAGCTAGTTTTTTTGTTCTGAATTCGTATACTGCAAATATTCAGTTTAAAAAAATACAGATTCAAGTTTTCAAGATGAAGAAATTCGGAACTTCAAATTCAGTTTTCTAAAATTCAATCTCAAAAATTCAAGTTCAAAAATTCAGATCTTACAGAAAGTAGGTCACAGGGAAGAGTAAAGGATCTCAGATAAGTCGAACAGAGCATTTTGGCTGCACTGCAGTAGTTTTCTGCCGCAAACGCGGTGGTGGTTCAAGAGAATCCGTGTATCTTTCGTTCAGTCGTTTTTTTTATTTAATATTAAGAGTAGAAAAATGAGAAAACAGCTTGAGTATTAAGGCTGATTTATACTTCTGCGTCGGACCTACGCCGGAGCCTCTACGCTTTAGGCAACGCGTTGGTTTTCATTTATACTTCTGCGTCGTTGTCCGCGTTGACGCGCAATTACACTTGCAGAGGGAGCATGTGAAACCCGAGGGAGCGGTCCCAGCCGACCAATCACAGCGCTTGAGTCCGTGTAGAGTTGACGCGTTGTTACATTTTTGGAGAGGTGCACGTCAGGGTACGCCGAAGGGTACGCGCGCTACACACAGCCTGTAAGGCCAATTTATACTTCTGCGTCGAGTGTACGTCGTAGGCTACGCACGTAGGCAACGCCGTCGTGAGCATTTATACTTCTGCGAATGTCTGTGTTGCTCTGCAGTTACACCGCCGAAACGCTAGTTGGCGCGGGTGGGTTTTAATGTTCCACTGTGTTTACATTCCTCGCAGCTGTTTTGAGTTTAGGTT
>CM038630.1:749531-770212 GCA_021554675.1 Leuciscus idus | reverse complement strand
AAATATTATAATAAGATCCTCTTCATACGTCAGAAGGAGAGCGAAGTCTGATAGACTTATTTTTTGACATGCTTGCAGAGAAAGGATCACCAAAACAAAGTTACTGGATTTCACTTTTTATGTTTTCTGTGTTGGTAGGAGCACCGGGACTCGATTATAGCACTTATACACGGAGAAAGCCAGATTTTGATGATATGTCACCTTGAAAGTCTGTGGAATGGAATTGTGGGGCGATTTTGTTGGAGCTGAAAGGGATTGTGGTTACGTGATAAGATATGCTCTGTGTTTGTGTGTCGGTCCCGCAGGATCTGAGTAACGCCGTCAGTATGACGGTACCGCAGGTCCAGCTCATAAACCCAGAGAATCAGATCGTTGAGGTGAGCGTCAGAGTCACATTCAGTCAGAATAAAAAAGTGTGGACTGAGTATCAGGTGTAGGATGGATCATCTAATCCACAGTGTGTCATGACCCGTGTGTTGTGTTTGTTTCAGACTGACGGGCCAATGGCTCTGGACAGTGATGAGGGAGAAGAGCCCAGTCCAGAGGCGATGGCCCGATACCTGTCCATGAGGCGCCACACTGTAGGCGTTCCCGACCCCAGGTACTTCACCTCTCAGACAATGCTTGTGTTTTTCCTGTCTATATTTGCTGTATTTCACTCCAGCTGGAGTTGTGTCTTAACAAGCCCCTCTCACCTAACTACAGTCACTCTGGTTCTTTCTAAACCCCTCTCTCCTAACTAAAGTCCCTCTCAGTTCACTCTAAACCCCTCTCTCCTAACTAAAGTCCCTCTGGTTCTTTCTAAACCCCTCTCTCCTAACTAAAGTCCCTCTGGTTCTTTCTAAACCCCTCTCTCCTAACTAAAGTCCCTCTGGTTCTTTCTAAACCCCTCTCACCTAACTAAAGTCCCTCTCAGTTCACTCTAAACCCCTCTCACCTAACTAAAGTCCCTCTGGTTCTTTCTAAACCACTCTCACCTAAGTAACGTCCCTCTGGTTCTTTCTAAACCACTCTCACCTAACTAAAGTCCCTCTCAGTTCACTCTAAACCCCTCTCACCTAACTAAAGTCCCTCTGGTTCTTTCTTAACCACTCTCACCTAACTAAAGTCCCTCTCAGTTCACTCTAAACCCCTCTCTCCTAACTAAAGTCCCTCTGGTTCTTTCTAAACCACTCTCACCTAACTAAAGTCCCTCTCAGTTCACTCTAAACCCCTCTCACCTAACTAAAGTCCCTCTGGTTCTTTCTTAACCACTCTCACCTAACTAAAGTCCCTCTCAGTTCACTCTAAACCCCTCTCACCTAACTAAAGTCCCTCTGGTTCTTTCTAAACCACTCTCACCTAACTAAAGTCCCTCTGGTTCTTTCTAAACCACTCTCACCTAACTAAAGTCCCTCTCAGTTCACTCTAAACCCCTCTCACCTAACTAAAGTCCCTCTGGTTCTTTCTTAACCACTCTCACCTAACTAAAGTCCCTTCCAGTTCACTCTAAACCCCTCTCTCCTAACTAAAGTCCCTCTGGTTCTTTCTAAACCCCTCTCTCCTAACTAAAGTCCCTCCCAGTTCACTCTAAACCCCTCTCACCTAACTAAAGTCCCTCTGGTTCTTTCTAAACCCCTCTCACCTAACTAAAGTCCCTCTCAGTTCACTCTAAACCCCTCTCTCCTAACTAAAGTCCCTCTGGTTCTTTCTAAACCACTCTCACCTAACTAAAGTCCCTCTCAGTTCACTCTAAACCCCTCTCTCCTAACTAAAGTCCCTCTGGTTCTTTCTAAACCCCTCTCTCCTAACTAAAGTCCCTCTGGTTCTTTCTAAACCCCTCTCTCCTAACTAAAGTCCCTCCCAGTTCACTCTAAACCCCTCTCTCCTAACTAAAGTCCCTCTGGTTCTTTCTAAACCCCTCTCTCCTAACTAAAGTCCCTCTGGTTCTTTCTAAACCCCTCTCTCCTAACTAAAGTCCCTCTGGTTCTTTCTAAACCCCTCTCTCCTAACTAAAGTCCCTCTGGTTCTTTCTAAACCCCTCTCTCCTAACTAAAGTCCCTCTGGTTCTTTCTAAACCACTCTCACCTAACTAAAGTCCCTCTCAGTTCACTCTAAACCCCTCTCTCCTAACTAAAGTCCCTCTGGTTCTTTCTAAACCCCTCTCTCCTAACTAAAGTCCCTCTGGTTCTTTCTAAACCCCTCTCTCCTAACTAAAGTCCCTCTGGTTCTTTCTAAACCCCTCTCTCCTAACTAAAGTCCCTCTGAGTTCACTCTAAACCCCTCTCACCTAACTAAAGTCCCTCTCAGTTCACTCTAAACCCCTCTCACCTAACTAAAGTCCCTCTCAATTCTTTCTAAACCCCTCTCACCTAACTAAAGTCCCTCCCAGTTCACTCTAACAGGGAACTACAATAACCTTTTCCACTGGTGGCACTTGCGCTACTAACTTTTTCAGTTACTGGCGCAAAACATGATTTGGTCGCACAAATTATTTATAGTAAGCCGCTCTGGATAATAATGAACAATAATGAAACTGTACTGCATACAGATGTGCTTTTTATTTTACTTGCCATCTTTTAAACCACATGCCTTCTTGTTTTTGTTTTCTTTAACATTGGTTGGGATAGATTTACTGCAATAGAAAATACAGTACACAATAAAGTGCAAAATGGATTTCAACATGCTATGGTTGGCACAGATGGGCAGACTCCTGAACTCTTAAGTAGTGATGCACCGATGTGAAAATTGTGGCCGATACCGATAATAACCGATTTTAATATTGCTGTTATGGCCGATACCGATATCGATATCTCTGTATAGAAAACAAATTTACTGATAATCAAATAAAGAGATATTTTCCAAAACATGTTTTCTTTTTTTTCTTTTTTACTTTAGAAATGACTTATGTTGGGCACCTTTACCTGTGTGCAAAATATGTCACACATAGGACACACATGCATTATATTGCATTGCATATAATGTGTGCTGGTCAACTTGTCTAAAATTAAGAAACCCCTAGAAAACAGTAAAAAAAAACAAAAAACAGGTGTACAATAAAGATAGGCTACTTAATTTATTATTCCACTAACCAAATATGATACTAAATAGCACAGGGAAAAGGGCTTCTATTTGTGACGTGCTGTCTTTGCATTTGAACATTGCACATTTTAAACAGGACACGCATTAGCTGCATAAATGTTAGCCAGTACAAACATATTTATAGAAAACAGTTGACAATGAATAGACAGGAAAAAATTTAAATTAAAAATTAAATTTAAAAATTTGGTCGCAATGGCATTTCAAAAGGTCGCATATGCGACCATTTTGGTCACAGTGTAGTTCCCTGCCTAAACCCCTCTCTCCTAACTAAAGTCCCTCTCAGTTCACTCTAAACCCCTCTCTCTTAACTAAAGTCCCTCTGAGTTCACTCTAAACCCCTCTCACCTAACTAAAGTCCCTCTCAGTTCACTCTAAACCCCTCTCACCTAACTAAAGTCCCTCTGAGTTCACTCTAAACCCCTCTCACCTAACTAAAGTCCCTCTCAGTTCACTCTAAACCCCTCTCACCTAACTAAAGTCCCTCTCAGTTCACTCTAAACCCCTCTCACCTAACTAAAGTCCCTCTCAGTTCACTCTAAACCCCTCTCACCTAACTAAAGTCCCAAACCACTCTCACCTAACTAAAGTCCCTCCCAGTTCACTCTAAACCACTCTCACCTAACTAAAGTCCCTTCCAGTTCACTCTAAACCCCTCTCTCCTAACTAAAGTCCCTCCCAGTTCACTCTAAACCACTCTCTCCTAACTAAAGTCCATTCCAGTTCACTCTAAACCCCTCTCACCTAACTAAAGTCCATTCCAGTTGACTCTAAACCCCTCTCACCTAACTAAAGTCCCTCTCAGTTCACTCTAAACCACTCTCACCTAACTAAAGTCCCTTCCAGTTCACTCTAAACCCCTCTCACCTAACTAAAGTCCCTCTCAGTTCACTCTAAACCACTCTCTCCTAACTAAAGTCCCTCTCAGTTCACTCTAAACCACTCTCACCTAACTAAAGTCCCTCTGTTCACTCTAAACCACTCTCACCTAACTAAAGTCCCTTCCAGTTCACTCTAAACCCCTCTCACCTAACTAAAGTCCATTCCAGTTCACTCTAAACCCCTCACCTAACTAAAGTCCCTTCCAGTTCACTCTAAACCCCTCTCACCTAACTAAAGTCCCTCTCAGTTCACTCTAAACCACTCTCACCTAACTAAAGTCCCTTCCAGTTCACTCTAAACCCCTCTCACCTAACTAAAGTCCCTCTCAGTTCACTCTAAACTCCTCTCACCTAACTGAAGTCCCTCTCAGTTCACTCTAAACCCCTCTCTCTTAACTAAAGTCCCTCTCAGTTCACTCTAAACCACTCTAACCTAACTAAAGTCCATCTCAGTTCACTCTAAACCACTCTCACCTAACTAAAGTCCCTCTGAGTTCACTCTAAACCCCTCTCACCTAACTAAAGTCCCTCTCAGTTCACTCTAAACCCCTTTCTCCTAACTAAAGTCCCTCTGAGTTCACTCTAAACCACTCTAACCTAACTAAAGTCCCTCCCAGTTCACTCTAAACCACTCTCACCTAACTAAAGTCCCTCCCAGTTCACTCTAAACCCCTCTCTCCTAACTAAAGTCCCTCTCAGTTCACTCTAAACCACTCTCACCTAACTAAAGTCCCTTCCAGTTCACTCTAAACCCCTCTCACCTAACTAAAGTCCCTCTCAGTTCACTCTAAACCCCTCTCACCTAACTAAAGTCCCTCTCAGTTCACTCTAAAATCCTCTCACCTAACTAATGTCCCTTCCAGTTCACTCTAAACCACTCTCACCTAACTAAAGTCCCTCTGAGTTCACTCTAAACCCCTCTCACCTAACTAAAGTCCCTCTCAGTTCACTCTAAACCACTCTAACCTAACTAAAGTCCCTCTAAGTTCACTCTAAACCCTTCTCACCTAAATAAAGTCCCTCTGTTCACTCTAAACCCCTCTCACCTAACTAAAGTCCCTCTGAGTTCACTCTAAACCCCTCTCACCTAACTAAAGTCCCTCTGAGTTCACTCTAAACCCCTCTCACCTAACTAAAGTCCCTCTCAGCTCACTCTAAACCCCTCTCACCTAACTAAAGTCCCTCCCAGTTCACTCTAAACCACTCTAACCTAACTAAAGTCCCTCCCAGTTCACTCTAAACCACTCTCACCTAACTAAAGTCCCTCCCAGTTCACTCTAAACCCCTCTCTCCTAACTAAAGTCCCTCTGAGTTCACTCTAAACCCCTCTCACCTAACTAAAGTCCCTCTCAGCTCACTCTAAACCCCTCTCACCTAACTAAAGTCCCTTCCAGTTCACTCTAAACCACTCTCACCTAACTAAAGTCCCTCCCAGTTCACTCTAAACCACTCTCACCTAACTAATGTCCCTTCCAGTTCACTCTAAACCCCTCTCACCTAACTAAAGTCCCTTCCAGTTCACTCTAAACCACTCTCACCTAACTAAAGTCCCTCCCAGTTCACTCTAAACCCCTCTCTCCTAACTAAAGTCCCTCTGAGTTCACTCTAAACCCCTCTCACCTAACTAAACTCCCTCTCAGCTCACTCTAAACCCCTCTCACCTAACTAAAGTCCCTTCCAGTTCACTCTAAACCACTCTCACCTAACTAAAGTCCCTCCCAGTTCACTCTAAACCACTCTCACCTAACTAATGTCCCTTCCAGTTCACTCTAAACCCCTCTCACCTAACTAAAGTCCCTTCCAGTTCACTCTAAACCCCTCTCACCTAACTGAAGTCCCTTCCAGTTCACTCTAAACCCCTCTCACCTAACTAAAGTCCCTCCCAGTTCACTCTAAACCCCTCTCACCTAACTAAAGTCCCTTCCAGTTCACTCTAAACCCCTCTCACCTAACTGAAGTCCCTTCCAGTTCACTCTAAACCCCTCTCACCTAACCAAAGTCCTTTCCAGTTCACTCTAAACCCCTCTCACCTAACTAAAGTCCCTTCCAGTTCACTCTAAACCCCTCTCACCTAACTAAAGTCCCTTCCAGTTCACTCTAAACCACTCTCACCTAACTGAAGTCCCTTCCAGTTCACTCTAAACCCCTCTCACCTAACTAAAGTCCCTCTCAGTTCACTCTAAACCACTCTCACCTAACTAAAGTCCCTTCCAGTTCACTCTAAACCACTCTCACCTAACTAAAGTCCCTTCCAGTTCACTCTAAACCCCTCTCACCTAACTAAAGTCCCTCTCAGGTCACTCTAAACCACTCTCACCTAACTAAAGTCCCTCCCAGTTCACTCTAAACCCCTCTCACCTAACTAAAGTCCCTTCCAGTTCACTCTAAACCCCTCTCACCTAACTAAAGTCCCCCTCAGTTCACTCTAAACCCCTCTCACCTAACTAAAGTCCCTCTCAGTTCACTCTAAACCACTCTCACCTAACTAAAGTCCCTCTCAGTTCACTCTAAACCCCTCTCACCTAACTAAAGTCCCTCTCAGTTCACTCTAAACCCCTCTCACCTAACTAAAGTCCCTCTCAGTTCACTCTAAACCACTCTCACCTAACTAAAGCACCTCCCAGTGTACTGATGTTGTATGTGTGTGTGTTTCTCAGGGCAGAGATACAGGAGGATCTTCAGAAACTGGCCCCTGGGTTTCCTCGTGTGGCCCCTCAGCCGCCCTTCCCTCAGCTGGTTCCCACTATGGCACAGATGCATCTAATGCCCACCCAGAACATGCAGCCCACACAGCAGCTGGAGTACAAGGTACAACACTCACTCACTCACTCACTCACTCACTCACTCACTCACTCACTCACTCACTCACTCACTCACTCACTCACTCACACACACACACACACACACACACACATTCACTCACTCACTCACTCACTCACTCACACACACACACACACACACACACACACACACATACTCTTCTCACTCACTCACTCACTCACTCACTCACACACACACACACACACACACACACACACACACACTCTCTAACTCACTCACTCACTCACACACACACACACACATTCATTCACTCACTCACTCACTCACTCACACTCACTCACTCACTCACTCACACACATACTCTCTCACTCACTCACTCACTCACACACTTGAGTGAGTAACACTACACAAGTACACCATGCTTGGGTAACTCCAGTGATGCTGATGTGACGTCCCTCTGTGTGTGTGTGTGTGTGTGTGTGTGTGTGTAGGAGCAGTCTCTGCTGCAGCCTCCGACTCTTCAGCTGCTGAACGGGATGGGTCCTCTGGGCCGCCGGGCGTCTGACGGTGGCGCTAACATTCAGCTTCACGCGCAGCAACTGTTGAAGAGGCCGCGCGGTCAGTCGCCGCTAGTCACCAGCCCGGTGAGAGACACGCAATCCCACAATCCCTCACACAATCAAGTCAAGTCAAGTCAAGTTTATTTGTATAGCGCTTTTCACAATACAGATTGTATCAAAGCAGCTTCACAGTATTAAATTAAAATAATACAACAAAGTTTGTTTCAAGAGGAATTTATTGATTGATAAAATTGTATTAAATATCCCCAAAATATCCCCAATCACACAATTCTTCATGCTTAGCTGCGCTTCAGAAACACATTCCATGGCATCATGTGTAGGGTTTGGGTATCATTTGAATTTTATCGATTCCTAATTTCAATTCCAATAAGGTAAAAATAAAACCTTAGATATCATTCACATTTATTCTTATTGCAAAACATGTAATTGTATCTAAATATCATGAACAGAAATCCACAGGCTAAAGAACACTTACACAAGCAGCGTTTGCCTGTGGTTTAAAAACACCATAGAAGAACAACTAGCAGAACTAATATAAACTTCAAGCATTATTAAAGACAATAAACACTCAGTTATTAAACAAGAACAAATAAAAAATCAGCAATCGCTACAAATAGACACAACTGAACAAAGATACGATTGAAATAAACTGTTTTAAGGTTTTCTGGTTCAGAAACTGTAATCAAATGTAAAATAACACTGCAGTTTATCAATAAAATATACATTACAAATATAGTTACAGAAGTTATTCAGAACGAGTGAAGTTTCTCAGTCTTCTGTTGTTTGATTAGTTTTATTATAGAGCGGGAATATTAGTGTTATTATAGAGCGGGAATATTAGTGTTATTATAGAGCAGGAATATTAGTGTTATTATAGAGCAGGAATATTAGTGTTATTATAGAGACGGCAGGAATATTAGTATTATAGAGAAGGCAGGAATATTAGTGTTATTATAGAGCAGGAATATTAGTGTTATTATAGAGCAGGAATATTAGTATTATTATAGAGACGGCAGGAATATTAGTGTTATTATAGAGCAGGAATATTAGTGTTATTATAGAGCAGGAATATTAGTGTTATTATAGAGCAGGAATATTAGTGTTATTATACAGCAGGAATATTAGTGTTATTATAGAGCAGGAATATTAGTGTTATTATAGAGCAGGAATATTAGTATTATTATAGAGCGGGAATATTAGTATTATTATAGAGACGGCAGGAATATTAGTGTTATTATAGAGCAGGAATATTAGTGTTATTATAGAGCAGGAATATTAGTATTATTATAGAGACGGCAGGAATATTAGTGTTATTATAGAGACGGCAGGAATATTAGTGTTATTATAGAGACGGCAGGAATATTAGTGTTATTATACAGCAGGAATATTAGTGTTATTATAGAGCAGGAATATTAGTGTTATTATAGAGACGGCAGGAATATTAGTGTTATTATAGAGCAGGAATATTAGTGTTATTATAGAGACGGCAGGAATATTAGTGTTATTATAGAGCAGGAATATTAGTGTTATTATAGAGCGGGAATATTAGTGTTATTATAGAGCGGGAATATTAGTGTTATTATACAGCAGGAATATTAGTGTTGTTATAGAGCGGGAATATTAGTGTTATTATAGAGCGGGAATATTAGTGTTATTATAGAGCAGGAATATTAGTGTTATTATACAGCAGGAATATTAGTGTTATTATAGAGCAGGAATATTAGTGTTATTATAGAGCAGGAATATTAGTGTTATTATAGAGCGGGAATATTAGTGTTATTATAGAGCAGGAATATTAGGCTGCTGTCACTATAAGAGCTGCACGGATCCAATATACTGATACACATGAACAGAAAACAGAGTCTCTCACGCTTCAATGAAGCGGATTTTGAGTTCTGATTTGTGTGTGTGTGTTTGTTAGCATCCAATTCCCGCCGTGGCTCCAGTGGACGAGGAGGGATCCGACGCCGAACCGGATCCGGAGGCTGTTCAGAGGTACGGTGTGTGTGTGTGTGTGTGTGTGTGTGTGTGTGTGCATGCAGACGCTTGTGTTTCCTCAACCAACTCCAACACACACTCCCATTCAGACACACACAGGTGTTTGAAGAGCGTGTTGGAGCACGGCATTCTCTGGTGGCGGTTTGTGTTTGCGTTAGTGTGTGTGTGAGTGAGTGAGTGAGTGAGTGAGTGCGTGAGTTTTGTGAGTGAGTGTCTGCGAGTGAGTTTGTGCGAGTGAGAGTGTGTGTGTGTGTGTGTGTAAGTGAGCTTCTGCTGCGCTGGGAGCTGGTCTTGTGAAGCCGTGAACTTTCAGTGCTTCAGGCTTTAGTCTCTCTCTCTCTCTCTCTCTCTCTCTCTGTCTCTCTCTCTCTCTCTCTCTCTCTCTCTCTCTCATCAGCATCACTTTCTAAACCGCCTCTAAATTCTCCCGAGTCTAAAGTGACCTCTGACCTCTTGTGCCAGTCGACGGCAAGTTTCCCTTCTGTGGCTTTGCTTCTGTCTAATCGCTTTGCAAAAATGCCCGGCTAAAAGGCAGAGCGGAGCCGCTCTGAGTCTGTGCCGATTGGATGAGTGGCCCGTCAGAGGCTGGCGGCAGCCAATCAGAGCCTGATCCTGATTCCTGTGGTCCAGGTATCTGGCGAACAGTTCCAAGCGGCACACAACACACGGCACGGGTCCCTGTCACATGACCAGCGAGCTCTCGGACACACAGAGAGCCCGGCAGAGGGGCTGGACCCCCGAACAACACTGCCGGTGAGGGACATACACACACACACACACACACACACACACACACACACACACTCACAACATATATACACACTCACACGCACATGCACACACTCACACGCACATACATACACACACTCACACAAACACACAGTCACACAATCAGACTCAAACACACACACACACACTCATATATATATATATATATATATACACACACACTCACATGTACACACACATGCACACACATACATTCACACACACTCACACTCACATACACAAACACACTCACATGCACACACTCCCATGCATGCACACACACACTCATAAATCAGACTCAAACAAACACACACACACACACACACTCACCCTCACACACACACAAATGCTAAATTAAAAGCAGCAGTTTTTGAAGCTGTAACCTTACTAACTTGAATTATTACATTATCTGACACTTCAGTACATAGAAAAACCTAACAAATGGTCAAAATAACAACTAAAAATGTTAAAACTTTACAAAAAAGGATTTTATAATGTCTAAACAGATTTCTGAATGCACACTGAAGAGAAACTGGCTTTAGGACCCAGAGGAACAGCTCATTTGCTCATATGTGATGCGATCTGGGAAAACCCGTGGGATGTCGCGCTGGGCCGTTTTCAGTCAATTCCAAAATAGTTTGAATGTCAGCTTTTTGTCAAATTTTTTTTTTTCATTAAATTATTATTCTATAACATCTTTTCTCTTATCTCTGAAAATATCTTGGCAAAATTCCCTTGTTTAGTGCAGAAAAACAGCGATAGTGTCAAGCTGAAAATACTCTCTTTCTCTAATGCATTCTATGCGACCATTTTCTCTAACGCGTCTAACGCCCGGCAGAGGTGATCGCCGTATATCACACACACCTGTCCGTCTCTTAACACTACACAGATAGTTTACCTATAAAATAAACCACATAACATGTACAGTGAATGTGAATTAGTGCGCATTTCGCGCCAATCCTGTTTAAAAAAGAGAGTGCCAAGCGTCCCGACGGTTACAGTTATTAAACCTGTTTTTCTCAAAATTCCGTTCCAGAAAATCATAGCGATCGGCCGACTTCAGATAAACATAACTTTTGCTACCAACAAGCAATGATCAAAATAAAAACAGATTTGGAAAGGGCTTGATACCAGCTTCCATATGATGTAAAACCTGTAATAGGTAAAATTCCACCATGTGGTGGGTTTTCCCAGATCGCATCACATATAGAGATATAAGGCCATCTAGAGTCATGAAATATCATCTTATATTATTATTTTTCCACAAGAGGTCAAAGACACTCAATGTAAGATATTTAGAGCTGAATAAACAGGGTTATCCGTGAAATGATGAGGGAAAATCTGAAGAATGTGCTTAAATTATTCTTTATTGATCAAATCCAGTAGTTTAAAGGTACATTTTTAAAAAATTACATTAAACATAGAAAAAATATTATTGAAATGAAATGAAGTAAGCATTAAAAAAAAGCATAATTTTAGGGCTTGGGGTCATTTTGATCTGCGAGGGAAGTATGAGGGTTGATAAATGTAATGCATTTTAATTAAAAACTGCAATAGATGTTGAAACGCTGCTCTGGAAATGACATCAGAGGAGCAGATCCTGCTGACTTCCTGTCTGCAGAGGAAGTGAGGTCACAGAAGCGTCAGGATGAAGAGGAAGTGTTTGGATGAGTGAGCCTATGGTGACCCTCCTGAGTTTAGCTTTGACCTTTGACCGGTCATGTTCATTAAGGAACTGCAGGACAGACTTGTGATCGCTGTACGAAACGCCTGGACGTGATTGGTCTGCTGCCGCTGAGTCACATGTCAGATCTGTGACGTGTTTCCGTCTGAGCGGAGCGTTTGTGAGTGTTGTGTTGATGTTTGTTCCACATGCTGTGGCGTAGCGGCCCATCTGAGCACTCGACTGATTTAGAAGATGATGATGATGATGATGACAGTTAAAGGGATATTTCATACAAGAATGACAATTAGCCCATGATTTACTCGCGTGAATGTTTACGTTTTGAAGTCCATCAAAGTGCATCTATCCATCATAAAAGTGCATCTATCCATCATAAAAGTGCATCTGTCCATCATAAAAGTGCATCTGTCCATCATAAAAGTGCATCTGTCCATCATAAAAGTGCATCTGTCATCATAAAAGTGCATCTGTCCATCATAAAAGTGCATCTGTCCATCATAAAAGTGCATCTGTCCATCATAAAAGTGCATCTGTCCATCATAAAAGTGCATCTGTCCATCATAAAAGTGCATCTGTCCATCATAAAAGTGCATCTGTCCATCATAAAAGTGCATCTGTCATCATAAAAGTGCATCTGTCCATCATAAAAGTGCATCTGTCCATCATAAAAGTGCATCTGTCCATCATAAAAGTGCATCTGTCATCATAAAAGTGCATCTGTCCATCATAAAAGTGCATCTGTCCATCATAAAAGTGCATCTATCCATCATAAAAGTGCATCTGTCCATCATAAAAGTGCATCTGTCCATCATAAAAGTGCATCTGTCATCATAAAAGTGCATCTGTCCATCATAAAAGTGCATCTGTCCATCATAAAAGTGCATCTATCCATCATAAAAGTGCATCTGTCCATCATAAAAGTGCATCTGTCCATCATAAAAGTGCATCTATCCATCATAAAAGTGAATCTATCCATCATAAAAGTGCATCTGTCCATCATAAAAGTGCATCTGTCCATCATAAAAGTGCATCTATCCATCATAAAAGTGAATCTGTCCATCATAAAAGTACATCTGTCCATCATAAAAGTGCATCTGTCCATCATAAAAGTGCATCTATCCATCATAAAAGTGAATCTATCCATCATAAAAGTGCATCTGTCCATCATAAAAGTACATCTGTCCATCATAAAAGTGAATCTATCCATCATAAAAGTGCATCTGTCCATCATAAAAGTGCATCTGTCCATCATAAAAGTGCATCTATCCATCATAAAAGTGAATCTATCCATCATAAAAGTGCATCTGTCCATCATAAAAGTGAATCTGTCCATCATAAAAGTGAATCTGTCCATCATAAAAGTGCATCTGTCCATCATAAAAGTGCATCTGTCCATCATAAAAGTGCATCTGTCCATCATAAAAGTGCATCTGTCCATCATAAAAGTGCATCTATCCATCATAAAAGTGCATCTATCCATCATAAAAGTGCATCTGTCCATCATAAAAGTGCATCTGTCCATCATAAAAGTGCATCTGTCCAACATAAAAGTGCATCTATCCATCATAAAAGTGCATCTATCCAGCATAAAAGTGCATCTGTCCATCATAAAAGTGCATTTATCCATCATAAAAGTGCATCTGTCCATCATAAAAGTGCATCTGTCCATCATAAAAGTGCATCTATCCAGCATAAAAGTGCATTTATCCATCATAAAAGTGAATCTGTCCATCATAAAAGTGAATCTGTCCATCATAAAAGTGCATCTGTCCATCATAAAAGTGAATCTGTCCATCATAAAAGTGAATCTGTCCATCATAAAAGTGCATCTGTCCATCATAAAAGTGCATCTGTCCATCATAAAAGTGCATCTGTCCATCATAAAAGTGCATCTGTCCATCATAAAAGTGCATCTATCCATCATAAAAGTGCATCTATCCAGCATAAAAGTGCATTTATCCATCATAAAAGTGCATCTGTCCAACATAATAGTGAATCTATCCATCATAAAAGTGCATCTATCCAGCATAAAAGTGCATCTGTCCATCATAAAAGTGCATTTATCCATCATAAAAGTGCATCTATCCATCATAAAAGTGCATCTGTCCATCATAAAAGTGCATCTATCCAGCATAAAAGTGCATTTATCCATCATAAAAGTGCATTTATCCATCATAAAAGTGCATCTGTCCATCATAAAAGTGCATCTATCCAGCATAAAAGTGCATTTATCCATCATAAAAGTGAATCTATCCATCATAAAAGTGCATCTATCCAGCATAAAAGTGCATTTATCCATCATAAAAGTGCATCTATCCAGCATAAAAGTGCATCTATCCATCATAAAAGTGAATCTATCCATCATAAAAGTGCATCTATCCAGCATAAAAGTGCATCTGTCCATCATAAAAGTGCATCTATCCAGCATAAAAGTGCATTTATCCATCATAAAAGTGCATCTATCCATCATAAAAGTGCATCTGTCCATCATAAAAGTGCATCTATTCTAGATAGATGAACTTTGATGGACTTCAAAACGTAAACAGCCATTCACTGCCATTATAAAGCTTGGAAGAGCCAGGACTTGTTTGAATATAACTCAGATTGTGTTCGTCTGACAGAAGAGTGTCATATGATGAGTTGAGGGAGAGTAAATCATGGGCTAATTGTCATTTCTGGGTGAACTATCCCTTTTGTCACTCTAGAGCATGTGTGTGTTATCTGGAGCTGTAGCAGCACACCCGGGGTTAATGGATCTGTGTTAGAGTCTTCACCGCCACATGAGCTCACACACGTCTTATAAACGCAGAGCGCCTGTGTGTGTGTTTCAGGTCATCGTATAAAGACTGCAACACCCTTCACCTGCCGATGGAGCGCTTCTCTCCGGTGCGACGCTTCTCTGACGGAGCCGCAACCATCCAGGCCTTCAAGACCCAGATGGAGAACAACAGCCTGATCCGCCAGCTCAAGCAGGTACACACACACACACACACACACACACACACAGTTGGAGAACAACAGCCTGATCCGCCAGCTCAAACAGGTACACACACACACACACACACACACACACACACACACACTCACACTCACTCTCTCACACACACACACACACACACACACTCACTCTCACACACACACACACAGCTGGAGAACAACAGCCTGATCCGCCAGCTCAAGCAGGTACACACACACACACACACACACACACACACACACACACACAGCTGGAGAACAACAGCCTGATCCGCCAGCACAAACAGGTACACACACACACACACACACACACACACACACACACACTGACACTCACTCTCACACACACACACAGCTGGAGAACAACAGCCTGATCCGCCAGCTCAAACAGGTACACACACACACACACACACACACACACGTACACACACACACACACACACACACACACTCACACTCACTCTCACTCTCACACACACACACACACACACACACACACACACACACACACACACACACACACACACACACACACTCACTCTCACACACACACACAGCTGGAGAACAACAGCCTGATCTGCCAGCTCAAACAGGTACACACACACACACATACTCACTCTCACACACACACGCAAGGCAAGGCTCAAACAGGTACACACACACACACACACACACACACACACACACATACTCACTCTCACACACACACACACACACACACACACACACACACACACACGCAAGGCAAGGCTCAAACAGGTACACACACACACACACACACACATACTCACTCTCACACACACACACACACACGCAAGGCAAGGCTCAAACAGGTACGCATTGCAGCCACAAACGTGTGTGCTCAACAACTGAAGCAGGGGCTCAAACAAATGTAACAGTGAAATGTTTTAAACGCTCTTTGTTTATAAAGTTGACCTCTTTCAGTGATATTGTGTGTGTGTGTGTGCGTGGGTGTGAGTGAGTGTGTGTTATATGGCACATTATGAGCGTGACCAATTCTTTAGTGTTTATTTTTTCATGATAAACCTCAGACAGAAATTTAAATAACATGAAATGACACAATAAAACCTTGTGTGTTCTTTAATGTGCATTCACTGATGTGAAAACATTGGTGTGTGTGTGTGTGTGTGTGTGTGTGTGTGCGCGCAGGAGTGTGAGCAGCTGCAGAAGATGTACGCAGCGGCGCAGGACGAGCGGATGATGGAACACACACAGCAACAGCACATCCTCTACCAGCAAGAACAGCAGATCCTACACCAGCAAATACAGGTCTGACCTCGTTATAGTTATCGCTATAGTTATCGTTATAGTTATCGCAATAGTTATCGCTATAGTTATCGCTATAGTTATCGTTATAGTTATCGCTATAGTTATCGCAATAGTTATCGCTATAGTTATCGCTATAGTTATCGCTATAGTTATCGTTATAGTTATCGCTATAGTTATCGCTATAGTTATCGCTATAGTTATCGCTATAGTTATCGCAATAGTTATCGCAATAGTTATCGCTATAGTTAAGGCTATAGTTATCGCTATAGTTAGCGCTGTAGTTATCGCTGTAGTTATCGCAATAGTTATCGCAATAGTTATCGCTATAGTTATCGTTCTAGTTATCGTTCTAGTTATCGCTATAGTTATCGATATAGTTATCGCTATAGTTATCGCTATAGTTATCGCTACAGTTATCGTTCTAGTTATCGCATAGTTATCGCAATAGTTATCGCTATAGTTATCGCTATAGTTATCGCTATAGTTATCGCTATAGTTATCGCATAGTTATCGCTATAGTTATCGTTCTAGTTATCGATATAGTTATCGCTATAGTTATCGCTATAGTTATCGCATAGTTATCGATATAGTTATCGCTGTAGTTATCGATATAGTTATCGCTGTAGTTATCGCTGTAGTTATCGCTATAGTTATCGCTATAGTTATCGCTACAGTTATCGTTCTAGTTATCGCATAGTTATCGCATAGTTATCGCTATAGTTATCGCAATAGTTATCGCAATAGTTATCGCTATAGTTATCGCTATAGTTATCGCATAGTTATCGCTATAGTTATCGCTATAGTTATCGTTCTAGTTATCGATATAGTTATCGCTATAGTTATCGTTCTAGTTATCGATGTAGTTATCGCTATAGTTATCGCTATAGTTATCGCATAGTTATCGCTATAGTTATCGTTCTAGTTATCGCTATAGTTATCGCTATAGTTATCGATATAGTTATCGCTGTAGTTATCGCTGTAGTTATCGCTGTAGTTATCGTTGTAGTTATCGCAATAGTTATCGCTATAGTTATCGCTATAGTTATCGCATAGTTATCGCTATAGTTATCGCTATAGTTATCGCAATAGTTATCGCTATAGTTATCGCATAGTTATCGCTATAGTTATCGCTATAGTTATCATTCTAGTTATCGCTGTAGTTATCGCTATAGTTATCGCTATAGTTATCGCTATAGTTATCGCTACAGTTATCGTTCTAGTTATCGCTATAGTTATCGCTATAGTTATCGCTATAGAGCTGGTAAGTCCCACCCCTTCCGCTAACCCCACTGGACCTCTAGATTGAAAAATCGTCAATGCAAGTGAATGTGAGAAAATAATTATTTTCTGGTCCCGTTTGAATTTTGCCATGAATGTGAACATATGTTGTCTGTGAATTTTTAATATAATTTTTCGTGTGAAGAATGCTACAATTTAGCGGGTAGAAGTTTGATACGGTTAGACTTTGTGTGAGAGCACTTTATGGACTACAACTCTTCGCTGCTTTCGACGCGTTTCTGAAGAAAGAACAGCCCATTTGGTTTGAATGGTGACATTTGGGTACAAAACACACAGGCATCTCGATCTGTCTCCATAGAGGATCGCAGCATTAGCACCGTGATTTGACAAGTGGAGGCAAAATGTGTTATGGGGTGACGTCACATAGGCGACATGTAGTCTTTCTCGTTATGTCTTTTCCACAACTGCTAGCCAAAGTATCATACAATATACTGTCAAACTCGTAACATGAAAAATTATATAAAAAATTCACAGACAACATATGTTCACATTCATGGCACAATTCAAACGGGACCAGAAAATAATTATTTTTTCACATATTCACTTGCATTGACGATTTTTCAATCTAGAGGTCCAGTGGGGTTTTACGGATGGGGGGGACTTACCAGCTCTATAGTTATCGCTATAGTTATCTTTATTGTTGTAGTAGTAGTAGTTCAGAGGAACAACACATATAATGGATATTGTTGTGGACAGTGGAGTCAAGGTTTAGAACCACACACCCACACACACACACACACACACACACACACACATTCCTGAGTGTAACTATAAAGGGATGTGACCGTAATGACTTCCTGTTTACAGGCCCTGTCTTTGGGACATGGAGAAAACCAGCCCAGCAGTCACCTTACATACCAGCTACAGAGGTGAACACACACACACACACATACACACACACACACGCTCTCTCTAACTAACACACACACACACACACACACACACACACACAAACACACACACATCTTCATCATGTCCTCTCTCTCTCTCAGGTTGCGTATTCAGCCCTCCAGTCCTCCACCTACGCACCCTAACAACCACCTCTTCAGATCAGCCAATCAGAGTCCTCCGCCGGGCAGTCAGGGGATGATGCAGGCTCACGGTCAGTGTCCAATCTGCAGCCTCGGTTGAGTGATTCACACAGTGACATTGACATGTTAAACTCCTCCCACAGGCGGGGCTTCTGCGGTTCAGTTTCAGCATGGCACCGCCCTCTACCAGTCTCCCAGCGCCAGCCCTCCCCCCACCAGCCTCCCCCGCATGGCCAATCAGCAGCCTCCGTTATCGTCAGGCTCCGCCCGCCAGCAGCAGGTGACCATTCAGGTGCAGGAAGTGGAGCTCGGGGGCGGAGCTCAGCGCCAGGGTTTCCTAGCAACCCCGTGTCACAGAGTTCTGGGGAAACAGCTGAGCGCCGATAATGCGGAAACACACAGGTGACGCGAGCGCCGCGGACAAACACACACACACACACTCCGCCATCTGTGTGTTCGGTTCATTTATTTGTTCATTGATTTTATGTTCTTTTGGTTTGAATCAGTGCTGTTTATGTTTGTTCCCTCTGGTGTTTTTCGCATGTCGGTCAAAAATGACTGAAATTAACTTTTTTATTTCAATAAAAGGAAAGTACTATATTATAGGTCAATAATGTTTTTTATTTAATATTTTGTATTTTTAGGGGATTTTAAGATACTACATTATATTTCTACTGTGTTTATAATCCATTTATTCACTTTTTGAGCATAAACCTGAAAATTACATTTCCAGCTTAAACTGGTAAATCTTGAACGCTTTAGAGCGACAGACTGAAGTTTGATCTCTTCAGAGACGACACTTGGCAGATTATTGCTGAAGTGAAGAACGTTTTAAAAAGTGAACTTAAAAAAAGTTTTATTGTTATATTTTACGTTATGAAAAATGTGCAAAAATACTATTTTCAATTTTTATATGAAATATATATATTCAAAATCATGTTTTACTCTAAAACTGTGAGAAAATCAAAGCCATAAATCTAAACAAGTTGTGTTCCAAATGTGAGGTTGATCATAAATGATCTTTCAGTGAGATGATGTTCGGCTGCAGTACCAAACGCTTCCACTAGAGGAAACTCTCTCATTCATTTACATTTACATTTACATTTATGCATTTGGCAGACGCTTTTATCCAAAGCGACTTACATTGCATTATCCTATACATTTATACATAGGTATGTGCAATCCCCTGGGATCGAACCCACAACCTTGCGTTGTTAACGCAATGCTCTTACCACTGAGCTACAGGAAAGCTGTTGTAAACATTTACAATGTGTCATTTCTGACCGCGAGAAACACAAGTGTGAATATTGTTTTCAGGACCATTAAACATGTTCCAATCATGACCATGACCATGATTTTATTACATTTTTGTGTTCACACAGCAAGTGCCAAAACCTTTACCAAGTTTCGTACCATTCCAATGAAGAAAAAACAAAACAAATGTAAAATATTTCGGTCAAAAATGACCGAAAAGCACCAGAGGTTTAAAGCATTTTTAGGACATTGAGCTTATTTTAATGATTCTGTTGGAGTTTTATCACTGTTGTGGAAATGATTTGTGTAAATATTGAGACGCTCCCAGACGAGTGACTGACGGCGGGCGTTTGAGGTACGCTGGTGAACTCATGCTAGCTGTAGATCATGTGTTTCTGTGTCGTGTTCACTGGATGAGA
Source organism: Leuciscus idus (assembly GCA_021554675.1). Taxonomy (NCBI): domain Eukaryota; kingdom Metazoa; phylum Chordata; class Actinopteri; order Cypriniformes; family Leuciscidae; genus Leuciscus; species Leuciscus idus. The sequence continues at coordinate 750,172 of CM038630.1, read as the reverse complement.
CAGTGGATGTGAGACGGGATGTTGATTAGGCTTTATAGTAATAATAGTGCTGATTTTAGATGAGCATTAGCCACTGGAGCAGTGGGTTCAGTATTGTGTGTTTTAAAGGCAACATGAAATCATCATTGACTCGATGTTGTGCAAGATTCATCAGTGACATTATTCTGAGTTTGTCTTCATTGTCTTAATAATGCTGATGTAGACTCTCAAACAATAGAGTTCGTCAGTGATTCACTTCCGGAAGGGTTTTTCCCATTAATTTTTTTCATAGGCATGTCAAAAATGTCCAGGTTAAAGCCATTAAACCGAACCAAGCAGCTACAAGGAGAGTCATAGCATTACAGAAATGTATTATTTGAAGCAAAAAAGCATTTGAAATTCAAAAAGACAGCTATAATAACTATAAAAACTATAATGAGGGAAAGAACTACAATCCCATGATGCATTGCGAACAACATAACCGAATTAAAAAAAAAATTAGAAATTTAAAACTATTCATTTAAAGTGGCTGATTATGTCTATAGAAACTACATTTTAAGTATATTGCAAAATATGCATGTATATTAAAATATTTGACAGCATAGCGAGACTCGATTACGTCATTTGCAGTGCTTCATGGGAGTGGGCGGAGCTTAAGAGCC
>CM038630.1:719531-744531 GCA_021554675.1 Leuciscus idus | reverse complement strand
TGTGTTGTGGTCGTGTCTAGGCACAGGACCTCCATCTGATCTGGATATGGCCTGGATCCGGCTGACTACATCATGTGTTGTGGTCGTGTCTAGGCGCAGGTCCTCCATCTGATCTGGATATGGCCTGGATCCGGCTGACTACATCATGCGTTGTGGTCGTGTCTAGGCGCAGGTCCACCATCTGATCTGGATACGGCCCGGATCCGGCTGACTACATCATCTGTTGTGGTCGTGTCTAGGCGCAGGTCCACCATCTGATCTGGATACGGCCCGGATCCGGCTGACTACAGTAAACCTTGGGATAAACAGAAAGACTAACATTAGCGTAGATGCCATTCTTATGATGTAACGAGTACATCGGGTGTTATAGGAAGTGTATAGGATGTAGTTTATGGTACTGTGAATGTGAGTCTGAGTGTGTGTGTGTGTGTGTGTGTGTGTGTGTGAGTACAAATACTATGAAATGAATATACGTTTTATCCACATACAGTACACTCACATAAAGCAATATATATTATATAGCAAAATCGGCTGCATTATTGTTTATATTGTCACTATTCGTGAAGAAAACGTAAAATTAAATGTTCACATTTAATATAATATATTAACATTTGTTAATATATATTTTTAATATACAATTTTAAATTAAATGTATTATATTAATGTTGTTCTGTGTTTGTCTTCTCAGGGGTGTATTTGCTGTATAAAGCTCATATCCGTCTGCTGTGTTGTGCTGTCATGCCAAATCCTCATCGTCTGTCCGTCGGGGTGCCGTGGGCGTGGCCAGCACGCAGGGGGCGGAGCACTTGGCTTCCTCTTCGACGCCATTGGCCGTCTTGACCTGGGAGTTTCTCTGATTGGCTGGGGCGAGTGCCGCCCATCTGCTGAGGCCCAATAATCATCCGCCCCTCCCCCACCCGACCACGCCCTCTTACCGTCGCCATAGCAGCGCTCCCGCGCGCTCCGATGTACAAGGCTTACACAGAGTCTTATGTAAACACACTCACACACACACATACACACACACACACGAAAAGACGTCATTACCAAACGCCACAAACCCAAAGTATTTCACGTGAAGCCTGTGGGACGTCGCGGATCATTCCGGTCGGGCCGTGACTCTCATTCGCTCTTTCCTCACTTCTGTTCTTTTATTTTTAACGCATTTTTATGGCTAATGTTCTGTAGGAATTATGATTCATTATTGTTCTCGTTTTCTGTAAAAGACGTTTTATGGTTATGACATTATTAAAAAGAATGATTATTATTAAAACCGTTCTATGTTGCAACGAGAACAGCAGCGTTTGTTTCCTCACAAAGTGATTTTTGCACTTTCAGTTTTTGTTTTTTGCTTTTCCTTCCTGTTTCTTGTTCACCTCCTTCATTCCATACATCTGTCTGTCTGTCTGTCTGTCTGTTTGATGTCTATGACAGATGCATTGTGGGTAGTTTCACAGGTCCTGTACTGTACTGCTCATAGATGATGATGATGATGATGATGATGTTTTGAGCTTCATTTCCTTTTCTCAAAGCTTTATTGTTTTTGGTTTTTTGTGGATGTTGTTGGAAAAGCTTTTGTATATTGTTTATTTTGCTATTTCTGTTCTGATGTCATGTTGATGTTTTTAGCCAAATGTACAGACAGACAGACAGACGCTTCATTTCACGTCTTTCTCAGAGTTTAGAGCCCAAATGTGTGGAAGCTTCTCTCCTCCACGGAATAAAAACAAAAGGCAATTTATACGAATTTATATCTAACAATTATGACTTTTTTATTTGCAATTATGAGTTTATATCTCAAAGTCAGAGTATAGGTGTATATAAACTATTCCGAGTTTCTCTCAATTCTACGGAAAAAGTCAGAATATAGTTCTATAAACTCACGAGAATAAAGTCGTACTTGCAAGAAACAGAACTGCGAGAAGAAAAGTCAGAATTACAATTCTATAAAAGTCTGAATATATGTATATAAACTCACAATTTCAACTTTTTTCTCACAATTCTATGAAAAAGTCAGAATAAAGGTATAGAATCACAATTTCCACTTTTTTTCTTACAATTTCCGCCTTTTTCTCAATTCCACAAAAAAGTCTGAACATTTTTTATTATTATTATTTTAGAATCGTAAGGTATAAACAAAAAAAAATGTGCAATTAGCCTTTTTTTTTATCCTGTGGCGGAAACAAGCTTCTGAATGTTGAAATGCTGCTGAGATTGAACGATTTCTGCTGCCGTTTCGTCTTCGGTCTGACCAAACCAATAACGGTCACATGATCGTCTGAGGCGAGACAGGCGTGTGTTTATCAGACAATCACCCGTCTGTGTGTGAGTTTGTGTCGATGGTGGTGAAGAGTACCATGATCCTCCTCATCCTCCATCTGTCAATCATGTTATGCTCCGCCCTATTTTCCTTTCTAGATCTGTCAAGTTTCTTCTCTCCTTTTTTTGGCTTTATGTTTTTGGAAAAAATACTAAAGTGCAACAGCAATGGTTAAAAAAGAATTCCAAACAAAACTGAGAGAAATAATAAATATATATAAATAAAGAAATGAATATGACATAAGTGTGTGTGCTGTGTTCTTTGAGAGTGTGTTCAGTACCGAAACACCTCCACAGTGTTTTAACCTCTACCACAGATGTGATTCTCCTCAATATGTCGGCACAGGACCTGAAAGAGAGCGTTTACACTAATGCCAGCTGTAGCCCTTTAACATCATGTGCTTGTGTTATGAACCGATGTCTGACACGTCACAATACACAACACTGAGCTTTTGTCCAGCTGCTATTTAAAGTCATTAATAATTGATGAACTTTGCAACACTGACTCTTATTGAACTGAAGCGAATCAGAATTGAGCTGAATAATGACACTGTTGTCTTCCGTAGAGCTGCTTTTGAATTTGTTTCATAATTGATGACTTTTACAGCATTAACACTGTTTTATTACTATGAAGGTGCTTTGAAACAATCTGTAGTGTATAAAGTGCTATAGAAACAAGTACATGTTAGCACTGACACCAGAAGCGTCTGCTAACCAATCAATATCAGGTATTAACTAGTATCATGTTACTTATCTTATTGTTATCAACCTTCATCTAAGGACTAATTCTTAAGTTAGAAGATAAAACTGCTTGTCTTGATGCAGGGATTGTTTTTGTACCCATGAATCGGTCAAGACTGAAGCGATCAGTGTATGTTACAGCTCTACCTGCACGAGTCCACCTAGCAAGAAGTGTCTTTATTGTCTTTTCACTCTTTATGAAGCGCATCATCTGGTCCCCGGGGTACCCCAGGGCTCAGTCCTCGGACCTCTCCTGTTTTCCATATACACTACATCTTTGGGACCCATTATACAGGTGCATGGTTTCTCCTACCGCTGCTATGCTGATGACACACTTGTTCTACTTTAATTTCAAACAGACGACCCCACGGTAGCATCACGGACCAGTTGGCGTAGTTGGCTAGCGATGCTTTCGGGAAACACACCCCTGGACTATTGCAATGCTCTTCTGGAAGGACTTCCAACATGTGCAGTCAAATCTCTTCGAATGGTGCCACCCTGGAGACGGCACCTTATCATTCACTGTTTCACACTGGCGGGAAGATCTTCCCAAACCTATCCAGACACAATCCCTGAAATATTCCAGGAACAACCGGAAACTCATCTCTTCTGCTCTTACTGCATCATTCTTCTATTCTTTCACTGTTTCTCAATCCCTCCCTGCTCTTGCTTGAACTATTAACACTTCTGGCAGTTCTCGTGTTCGATCGCTTGTTGTATTCTTTTGGATGAAAGCGTCTGCTTGATGAACTAATGATGCCTGGAGGTTTAGTTCACCATCATGTGTTCTGTGTGCAGCTGCTGATGTCTGAATGTGATCCTGCACTGCAGAGGCTGAGCAGACCTGAGAGTAGAGCTCTGATCTGACCGGGGTTATCCTGCGTCTGGTTGGAGGAGGTTCAGTAACACACACACACACACAGAGAGAGAGAGAGAGAGAGAGTCAGTGAACACTGCTGCCTCCTGCTCTCAGTATTTTATATCAGTAATGAATCCCCCCCCCCCCCTCCCCCCTCCCCCCTCCCCCCAGCGTGCTGCGTCAGTGTGTGTGACGCTCCTGCATGAGTATGAGTGTGTGTGTATGTGTGTGTGTCTGTGTGTGCATTCTGAATGGATCCACAGCCGGTCAGAATCAGCAGCGTCTCTGTGCACAGAGGTAAGACACTCTGAGTGTGTGTGTCTTAACTGTCATGTGCCTCATTTGTACAGTATCAGTGTGTGCTGCTGCTGCTGCATGAGTGTGTGTGTGTGTGTGTGTGTGTGTGTGTGTCCTGCAGCTGAGAGATGCAGATTCTGCATGTCAACATCACACTGGGAAACATAGATTGTTTTCATTTCTTGACTGATACATTTCAATCACACACTCAAATCGGTCTGAACGACACACACTTCAGCAGTTCATGTGTGCAACTGGACAATTCTAGTTTGTGTGTTATTGTAGTTTTGTGCATCTGGTTGAGACTCCTGTTTTTTTCTTGTGTGTGTGTGTGTGTGTGTGTGTGTGTGTGTGTGTGTGTGTGTGTGAAGGTGACTATGAGGACGCTTCTCTCTTATTTATTCTTTCACACCATGATCTGGGCCAGCACAGGTAAGATGTTCTTGTTTCACTTATGTTTTTATTTCAGTATTGCTCTTGACTTTACTCTCCTCTCGGCCAGCAGCAATTGACCCCGCCCCCAAAATTGACGGACAGCAGACCTCGTCAGTCACGGTACAGGAGAACTTCACTCACCACTTCAACTGCCAATCGAAGGGCTGGAATCCTCAAGCCCCGCCCCTGCTGACCTGGTACCTGAACGGGGAGAGGCAGAGCGAGGTGACGGGCAGCCGGGGGGCGGGGCGTCTAGTTATGACATCACCAGGGGATTCCGGAGTGCTCCGATACGGATCCGAGCGCAACAGCACGTTCACACTCAAACCCAAACGCTGGGACCGAGAGCTGGTGTGTGCGGCGCGAAACCCTGCCGGCGGAGAGAGTTACAACGCCACCGTCACGCTCAACGTCCAGTGTGAGTCTGACACGCTCCCGGGATAAAGCTGCACGCTGTAAAGATCTACGAAAATACATTATGGAGCAAGTTTATAAAAAAAACCTTTTCAAATGTTAATCAATATAATAATGTTATATAATAATATAAATTATAACATGAATAATTAAAAATGAAATTTTATTCATAATATTTAAATTTGTATCTGTCGGGTCGGATATCTGATGTAAAATGAATAATAATTATATTTTATATATCAATATAAATTGTAGTATTACATATAGTCAGGGGCGATTCCAGGATTTTATAAATGGGGGGGGGGACACATTAATTAATCATAATGTAGCACAATTGTCAAAACTGATATCTAAGGAAAAATGAAGTGATAAACTTGTAAACAAAATGTGAGTGTAAATGTTATAATAGTGATTTTAAAATGTCTAAAAATAAATGCAAAAGCAAAACCAATGAAAAAGTAAGAATGAAAAAATTAACATTATAACCAGTAGAGAGCAGCAGAGGGCCACTTATTTGATTACTTTCATTTTAAAAGGGTTTACCACCAGTAAACCAGTAAGGTTAGGCACATTTTCCATGTTAACTCCATTAAGCATGCTCACACACACACACACACACACACACACATATGATTTAATAGATCAAAATTCTTTGATAACTTTTTGCAATGAGGGTGTCTAGATGATGCATGGCTTACGGGGAGTTTGAAAAAGTAGATTTTACAAATAATCTCAAATATTTAACAAATTTTTTGATTGGTTCTTGAGGCAAAGTCGTTCAGAATGAGGAGATTAAACATGATATTAATATTGTGTGGTATATGTTTGATACGTTGCATAATATATAGGGTGTAAAACAAAATAGCGCCACCCGGTGGCCATTTTCTTTCAAACATCGCACAGACCTCTAGGACCATGAGTCAAACATACCCACCAAGTTTCATCCGATCGGCCTCCATTATCCTGGTCTAGGAGGTGAGCAAACTTCACTGGCCGATGGCAGCCATGTTTTCCGTGATACAGGAACCTCATCATGGCAGCTTGGACGAAGACACCGCATGCCAATTTTCTAGTCAAATCGTTCTAATGGTTGCGTAGTTACAACTGTTTTTATGGGTTTTTTCCGTATTATAGCGCCACCAAGTGGTGAATCACCACAGAGTGTTTTGTGCGACCACAGAATGAGCTTGTACATGAGCATAACAGGTTTGGTGAGAATATCTCATTGAGTTCAGGAGATACAGCCATTTAAGTGGAAGTGACATTTTGGCGTTCCGTCGCGAGCATTGCGTATTATTAATAATAATACCAATAATATTCATTTAAATGTAGTTCTGCCGGTCAGATATTTGACATAAAATAATCACGAGTTAAATGTTATGTTTCAACCATAGATGGCGATAAAGAGGCCATAGCTTTAAAAGCGTGAACTAATCTCGCACGTGTGTGTTTGGTCCCTCGTGTCTCAGTCCAGCCGGAGATCTTGCGTGTCGACGCCCACTACAGAGAGACCGCGGACCCCGGCCTCTCCCTCATCCTCTTCGCTTTGGTCCGGTCCAACCCCCCCGCCACCATCACCTGGGTGGATCGGTCCGGTCAGCTGCTGGCCAACAGCTCCGACTTCCTCATCCTGGACTCACGGAGCCACCCGTGGCTGGCCAATCACAGCCTGCAGGTCACTCTGAGCAGCCTATCAGGAAACATCTCGGTCAATGCCAACAACAGCCTTGGCTCCGCCCACAGCAACCTCACACTCACAGGTGACACGACACGTCATCAGAAATCTGAAGCAGCACAACTGTTTTCAACACTGATAATAATCATAAATGTTTCTTGAGCATCAAATCCTCATATTAGAATGATTTGTGAAGGATCATGTGACACTGAAGACTGGAGTAATGATGCTGAAAATTCAGCTTTGATCACAGGAATAAATTACACTTTACTATATATTCAGATAGAAAACAGCTGATTTACACTGGAATAATATTTCACTGTTTTTACTGTATTTTTGATCGAATAAACGCAGCCTTGAGCAGAAGAGACTCTTTCAGAAACATCTCACCCACCGGTGGTGTATAATCATGTAAATGCTGGTGTGTGTATGAGTTCGTGTCCCGTTCCTCCAGAGTTCCTGCAGTCTCGTGTGGAAGTTCCGATGTTCGGGATAGTGACAGGTGGCGTCGCCGGCATCATCACCCTCCTCATCTTCACCTTGATGGTCTTCTTCCTCCTACAGAAGGATAAAACCAAAGCCATCGGTACAAAGACTGAACGCCAGAACACTGCAGATAAAAGCATACATGTAAATGTGTTCATATGTTCATAAATGCTTCTCTCTGTGTTGTTTCTCAGAAGAGCCCGTCGCAGTGCATCTGTCCTCCAAACGGTGCGACGCGTCTCCAAGCATTCTCTGCTAATAATAACATTATTGAACGATTGATCTCGTGACTGTTCTGGTGTTTGTCGGTTGCAGTAACGACATGGTGACGGTTCAGGTGAACGGCGTGTATCTGCCCAGAGAGAACATGTCTTTACCGTCACACGTGCAGCTGAACGACGACCGCACGCTCTGTAAGGGTGAGTCCCGCTTCTGTACAGAGCTGCCCATCTAACTGGAACATGCCATAAAGCATTTGTGAATGAAGAAGTGTTTCCATCCCATGTGTTCAAGAGAACAAAATCATCACTTCTTGGGAAACTGGTGGAAAATATCAGTAATAAAAATGTAAGTTTCTCCAATCTGACTCTTTTCTCCTCTATCATAAATGAGTTTGTCTCAGAGCGTCAGATGAAACACAGTCATGTCATGTTCTCTTCCGTTCGAATGCTGGTGTTTGGGAACGCAATCGTGTCAGACGCTTCTGGAGGGAATCATATTACAATACATTTACATTTCATAATTTCATCATTTAGCGAACTTGCATATTGCTGCCCTGTTGTTCTATTGCTCTCATCATTTGTAAGTGCTGTGACCAGTCTAAGTTATTCTGGCACAGTAGACATAGCAAGGTGCTTTTAAAAAAATAGATATAAAATAGCAAGGGTTAGTATTAATGGGTCAAGTGTTGCTCGAAAGAGATGCGTCTTCAGCAGTTTGGTGAAAGTGGCTCAAGACTCAGCAGCTTAGGTTGAGTTCGGCAGGTCATTCCTCCAGCAGGGAACACGGTGCGTTGAAGTCATCTCGGAAAGATCGTATTTATGAGTTGAATGCACATGAACCTCACCACAATGTCGTAAATACGAATGGGAAGCTCGGGATTTTCTTTAAGCCCCGATCTTTACGAGTCGGGGGCGTGTCAGTGAGAAATATGGCGGAATACCACAATACTAAAAGGTATTTAGCAGTGATAATGTCAGGCTTTTCTTTTTACAGCGCAGTAGATAATTGCCTGCACAGAATATGATGCATTATAATATAACAATGTAATATGTAACTAAAAAGTTTGCAGTGGCTTCATAAATTTGTTAAAAACATTTTTAAAAAAGCAAAGCACACCTGATGCACATTTCTTTGTTTTTCATTTTCTAGAACTAGAGTTTAAGAAACTTGCTGTATTTTTGTGTAATTAAGAGAAAGTACACCGCCATCTTACTCCGAGGAAAGTGACTTGAACGCACCTGCAGGTGTAAACACGACTTCCCACCTCATAAGTACGAACTTACCAGGAGGACTTGAATGCACCAACAGTCCAGGTGAAGGTCAGTGAAAGAGATTTTTCACCACAAGACACCATTCATCTGCAGAACACAAGCTTCTGGAGACACATCAGTCTGAAGTAGTGAGTTTAGGTATAGGGAGCAGAGCCAGTGGTTGTTCTGTAGGAAAATTAGCGGTCCCAGCACTGATCCCTGAGGCACTCCAGTAGCTAGATGATAACAGTGATGGGAAAAACCATGTTTCTGAATGACAGATCTAGTGATGTCATGTAGATGGAGAAGAGAAGCGGTCCCAGCACTGAGCCCTGAGGCACTCCAGTAGCTAGATGATAACAGTGATGGGAAAAAAAAATGTTTCTGAATGACAGATCCCAGTGATGACATGTAGATGGAGAAGAGAAGCGGTCCCAGCACTGAGCCCTGAGGCACTCCAGTAGCTAGATGATAACAGTGATGGGAAATTTTTTTTTCTGATTGACAGATCTAGTGATGTCATGTAGATGGAGAAGAGAAGCGGTCCCAGCACTGAGCCCTGAGGCACTCCAGTAGCTAGATGATAACAGTGATGGGAAATTTTTTTTTCTGATTGACAGATCTAGTGATGTCATGTAGATGGAGAAGAGAAGCGGTCCCAGCACTGAGCCCTGAGGCACTCCAGTAGCTAGATGACAACAGTGATGAAAAAAAAAAAAAAATTCTGAATGACAGATCCCAGTGATGACATGTAGATGGAGAAGAGAAGAGGTCCCAGCACTGAGCCCTGAGGCACTCCAGTAGCTAGATGTTGGGTCTTAGACACCTTACCCCTTGGAGTGTACAACTGTACTTGAGATGCCCTTCATCATAAGGATTGACAGGAGAATCTGGTGGTTAACTATGTCAAAAGCAGCAGCAAGATGAGAACTGAGGATTTGGAAGGTACTCTTGAGTCTCAGAGCTTCAATAACTGAGAGCAGCAGGAGTGACACTTATGAAACCAGACTGGTTGTTGTCCAGGAGGTTGTCCTGTGTAAGAAAGGCAGAGACTTTTCTTTGCAGCCCTGAGTTTAGAATGATGCTCGCTGGATAAAAGGGGACAGAAGTTGTCCAAGCACAATGTTAGAGTGGAGAAAAGATTATCGGTTGCACTGTTAGTCTCTAGTGATGAAATCAAATCATTCTGATAACAGACTTTGACTCAGGTGTTTCAGAAACACCAACCCAACATTTGAGATGCTGCGATGCCATTGGTCCGCTGGTTAGTGCAGTTATCCAATCACAGCCTCTGCTTAGGCAAAGTCACATGAGGTTTGAGGGATTTATTCAGTAAATTTGTTTCCGTAGCAGTTTATGTGCATGTCTTATCAGATAAAACAATGATCCTCCTCTATTGAGCGCGTGAGTGTTTTATAGAATTTATGCGCATCTCGGTGCTCCCATCCTTGGAGTATTTTTATGCATTCTCCCAAAATGTGCTTAATTAAAATAGGTGTATGGAAACATATCTAATGTGAGTCTCTAAAACATCACCTGTCTCAAGCTGCGTGTTTCAGGGCAGAAGATCTCCAGACCGAACACACTGGAGAGGAGACGTGCAGACGAGGAAGAGGAGGATCTGTCTGCGGCCTACGCTGCCCGAGGTCAGAGGTCATGACCTTAAAGGGACAGTTCACCCGACAATGTAAATCCCGACATCATTTACTCTCCCTAATGTTTTTCCAAACCCATGACTTTCATTCATCTTCTGAACACAAATTTAGATGTTTTAATGAAATCTGAGAGATTTCTGTCCCTATTCACCCAAAACTCTGACATAAAGAAATGGAAAAATAAATCCATATGAATAGAGCGCTTTAATCCAATCCCTCCGAAGAGACATGATTTAGTTTAAGCTTTTAATCACATGTAAACATTAGTCAGCGAACTTAAACAGAAGCTTTATTGATCCACATGAACAAACCGCTTGTTTACCATATTTGATGACCTGATCAATGTGTATATGTGAATAAAAGCCTAAATGAAACTATACATTTTTGGGTGAACTGTCCCTTTAAAGAACCCTGATATCAAGAACCAATAACGAGAGATCAAGTGTTCCTCACTGAGTCTAATAGATGTTGAATGATTGTGTCCCGACAGGTTTCGCTCGCTATCCGATGGTGGGCTACATCTATAAAGTGAGCAGTACCAGCAGTGACGAGATCTGGCTCTGAACATCTGCACACTCTGACCTCTGACCTCTGACCTCACGAAGCCTGATCCACCTGAACCCTGACAGCAGGCAGAACGGGATTCGGTTTCAGCATTCTTATAACTGAACAAACATCCAAACAGATTTACTGACAGACTTTGACTGCAGCTCAAGAGTTTGAGTGACAGACTGCTTTGTCCTGATGAAGAACTACACTACCCATAATGCACTGAGCAGAGAAAACACTGCTACTATGGAAACAGGGACTTTCCCTCCCAGACTTGCTAGATATCAGCAAACTAACATGAGTTAATTGTATAGTGCTGGTGATGATTCTCTAATACAATCAGAGAAAACGCTTGAAAACGACTGATTCAGTGACAGAGATTCATGGGATCAGTAGTTCATTCAGAAGTACCTGTACATTAATGGACTGTAAATATGTGCTCTCATCAGTATTTACCCAGAGTTCATTGCTGCTATACGGAATGCTACATCATATTTGTGTCATATAAAAAGGAATGTTCAGTAAATATGCAGATATTGTGAGATACTTGTATGTACTTAGATGAATAGAAGTATAAAGATTATGGAAATCATATTTAGTGTATCTTTGTAAAGCTCATTCTGAGTCTGATCCAGCAGGAGGCGCCACTGGTTTAACTTTACCTGAGCTTAACTAGTGCTAGTTTATTATTGTTCCAGTCAGTGTGCTTGTTCCTCTCTTGCTTGTGAAAGTTGCTGTATTATTATTATTATGAGAAATAGGCCTACCTCAATAAAGTCTATCGAGAATCACACATCATACGTGATTAGTGTAATAATGTTGTGTGTGGAATGAAGAGAGAGAGTGTGTTCGTTTTGAAGGATGTTCGCAGGTGTTTGTGGTCTTCAGTTTACGGCACCGGAAGTCGATCTTTCATCTGCAGGTTTTGCTCTTATTGGTGTCAGACTGTGTGTAAGTGCACAAAAACATCTATAAAACACACATGAACCATCATTCACAGCACTGGCGTAACGGCTGTCACGTGTGTTTAACTTCCACAGAAGCCGGTTCTCTTGTTATCTTGAGGTGTTGAGCGTGTGTCTCAGTCGGTGATACGGTGAGTTTGACGTTGTCATCGCTGGATGAAGTTCAGGCCCGGATTGTGTTCTGACTTCCGGTTGATCTCAGTCTTCAGAGTCACACGAGGATCCGGAGCTTCTGAGGTATAATCTTCATTCTTCACTCGAACTACATTTAACAGAAAACAGGGTAACGCTTTATTTTACAGTGTCCTTGTTACATATGTTACATGAACTTACTAAAGCAATAACAGTAAATTATGCATAATTACATGCAACCAAACGGTAACTCTAAAGTAAGTACATTGTTTATTAATATTACTCAGCACTTAAATATATAATTGCACTATAACATGACATCTTTAAATAAAGTGTAACCCTTTATTTTAAAGTAACATAGTAGTTCGATTGTACTTACTCAAATAAGTACTGAGTAATATTAATAAACCATGTACTCACTGTAGAGTTACGGTTTAGTTTAGGGTCAGTTACTAATTATGCATAATTTACTGTTATTACTAAAGTAAATGGATGTAGTTGTGTCTAACTGGATCACCTTAAGATAAAGTGTTACATAAAAGCCTATTTAAATTGTTTTATATACGGAGGGGATTTGATTTTTTAAGTAAAGAATAAATAAAAAATTATATTAAATTAATATAATATATCTTGTTAGAGATACATCTATATATCTACGTTTTAATAACAATTTAGCTGTAACACTGTACACTAAGGTTTGATTTGTAAACATTAGCTTCTACAGCATTTATTAATCTCAGCAAACGTTAGAACATTTACTTAAACATTATTGTTATTATTATAGATTAATATATATTATTATGTAATGGATCTGAGCTGACATGAACTAACAAAGACCAGTTGTGTTTTATTACTTAACTTTAACAAAGATGAATAAATACTGTAACAAACGTAACTCTCGTTGTTAGTTAATGCGTTATCCATTATACCATACGGTTCATTTCATTGTTTATTCATAAAACATTAATTTTACAACTTGAAATGTTTTAACCAGAATTAATAAATGCTTTAAGTTTAAAATGGCATTTTAAGAAATATGAATAATCTGAAGCTAATTGTGAGGTGTGATGAAATGTTTTATTGAATCAGAATGTGTTTCCTCATAAAACACGAGTGTACTTGTGAACAGAGCTCTAGTGTGTGGTGTAGTCGAGCAGATCTGAGGACGGTATCACCACTAATGCTGTAGATCATGGCGTCTCTCACACTCAAGATGGAGGACAGTGAACTCTGAGCTTCTCTTTATCTACAGGAGAATCATCATCATCATCATCATCATCATCATCACACTGAGGATGGACCGACGCTTGTTCTGGCTCTGCCTGATGACAGTTCTGGGATCAGTCACATCACAGGACAAGCGTAAGACTCGCCTTCAGCTGGAAATATTCACTCTTTCACAGTCAAAGAAGTGTATTAATGCAATCTAACGTTCACTTTGCAGCTGCTTCTACTCTGCCTCCGCAAGGACTCTCTATTGACAAAAGCACCAACACTCTGATGTGTTCAAGTGGTGATTTTGGGCCGACGCCTCTGAAGACTTATGAAGCGTCAGGACTCTACTCGTGCTGTCCAAGCGAAGACAACTGTCTTAAAGCTCAAGTGAAAATCCTGCGTGAGTAAATCCTGTGTGTGTGTGTGTGTGTGTGTGTGTGTGTGTGTGTGTGTGTGTGGAGACCTCGTGCTTTTATCTGAGTGAACAGGTGTGGATTGAACAGTGTGAGAAACTCTTAATATTTGCTTTAGTGTATAGAAATACAGCAGAATCTGGGGCTATTATCCTCAATCTGTCTTATAATCACCAGTATCACTGTAAACACACACACACACACACACACACACACTGTACAAATACTGTAACAAATGCAAACAGAATTACATTTACAGAACAACCTTAGAACATTTAAAACTGTGATTTACAAAACAAAATGAATCTGGTGAATGGAATTTTCTGATGAATAATCCGTTTACTGACACAGACCATAATAACACTGATCATAAATGACGAATCACAAGAGTCTTTTCCACAAGCTGAGAGATTTACAGTAGAGACACACAACACCATCATGGAAACACACACACACACACACACACACACACACACACACACTCTAGAATAATGAAATAAACAACATTAAACCCTCATCGATAACGACAAACAATCAAAGGTGTCTCTCTGTCTCACAGGGAATTCTGGGAAATGTCAGTTTGTGGTTTTTCGCTGTAAATTATTAGATGATCTGTTATTTTTCACTTCCAAAAACTCTACATTTAACCGTTCTCCGTAAGAGAACTTACTATAGTACAGTTAATGCTTGATACTGTCCAGGTTTTTACTCTTTTATACAAAAATAAAGCTTCCAAAAGGGTTTTTCTTCTCTTCTTTCCCTCTCGCAGTGATGCTATAGAAGAACCTTTCAGTGATCAGAGCATTTTGTGTGTGTGTGTGTGTGTGTGTGTGTGTGTGTGTGTGTGTGTGTGTGTGTGTGTGTGTGTGCAGGCGCTGAGAATCTGATCCAGTTGGACTGGTCGGCGCTGATCACGGTTGTGGTGAGCAATCTCCTCGTCACGGCTCTGATCGGATGGGCCGTTTACATCGTCTGTGCTGAACCCTCCACCCGGACCAGCTACCAGGACAACAAAGGTGAGGCGAACACACACACACACACACACACACACACACACACACACACTACACTTCATATTCATATCATCTGCCTGTGTCTCTCCAGCCTCGGACCGGAAGAGTTTGATCCCTAATGAGCGAGTGAGTAACAACACATCAGGAGAAACAACATATCAGGTACGAGCAACATCAACATCTGAGTTCATGAGGAATAACCTGATAATACACTAATACACTAATACACTAATAATGCTGTATTTAATAATACACTGCAAGATATGCTCTTCTTATGCAGGATTTTGGTCTTGTTTCCAGTCCAAATATCTAAATATTCTTACATCAAGAAGCATTTACTTGATAAGTAAAATGACATAAGAACTTATATATTGTTTTCTGATAATACAAAATCTAAACTAAGTGAGTTTTTGCTTAAAACAAGCAAAATTGTCTGCCAGTGGGGTAAACAAATAATAATAATCTTGTTTTCAATTTGAATTAAAGTTTTTATTTCTTGTTTTACATTTGAATTACGTTTTTATTTCTTGTTTTACATTTTAATTACGTTTTTATTTCTTGTTTTACATTTGAATTAAGATTTTATTTCTTGTTTTACATTTGAATTAAGTTTTTATTTCTTGTTTTACATTTGAATTACGTTTTTATTTCTTGTTTTACATTTGAATTAAGTTTTTATTTCTTGTTTTACATTTGAATTAAGATTTTATTTCTTGTTTTACATTTTAATTAAGATTTTATTTCTTGTTTTACATTTTAAATAAGATTTTTTCTTGTTTTACATTTTAATTAAGTTTTTCTTTCTTGTTTTACATTTGAATGACGTTTTTTATTTCTTGTTTTACATTTTAATTAAGATTTTATTTCTCGTTTTACATTTTAATTAAGATATTTTTCTTGTTTTACATTTTAATTAAGTTTTTTTTTCTTGTTTTACATTTTAATTAAGTTTTTTATTTCTTGTTTTACATTTGAATGAAGTTTTTTTTCTTGTTTTCAATTTGAATTACGTTTTTCTTTCTTGTTTTACGTTTGAATTAAGTTTTTATTTCTTGTTTTACATTTTAATTAAGATATTTTTCTTGTTTTACATTTTAATTAAGTTTTTTTCTTGTTTTACATTTTAATTAAGTTTTTTTTTCTTGTTTTACATTTTAATTAAGTTTTTTATTTCTTGTTTTACATATGAATGAAGTTTTTTATTTCTTGTTTTACATTTGAATGAAGTTTTTTTCTTGTTTTCAATTTGAATTACGTTTTTCTTTCTTGTTTTACGTTTGAATTAAGTTTTTATTTCTTGTTTTACATTTTAATTAAGATATTTTTCTTGTTTTACATTTTAATTAAGTTTTTTTCTTGTTTTACATTTTAATTAAGTTTTTTTTTCTTGTTTTACATTTTAATTAAGTTTTTTATTTCTTGTTACACATTTGAATGAAGTTTTTCTTTCTTGTTTTACATTTGAATGAAGTTTTTTTTCTTGTTTTACATTTGAATTAAGTTTTTTTTTCTTCTTGTTTTACATTTGAATTAAGATTTTTTTTTCTTGTTTTACATTTTAATTAAGATTATTTGTCATACCCCATTGGCAGATACAGTAATTTTGCTTGTTTTGATCAATTAACTCACTAAATTTAGATTTAGATTTTTTTTTATCAGAAAACAAGATATAATTTCTTATGTCATTTTACTTATCTAGTAAATGCTTCTTGATTTAAGAATTGTTTGATATTTGGACTGGAAACAAGAAATATTATTATTATTATTATAAAATAAAATACAATTTTGCAGTGTATAAATGTTATATTACATCATGTATGTCAGTCTTTTAAAGTGTTCGGGGGCCATGGAATAAGTTAGAGAAGTATTGTCTAAAATTATATTAATTATGATACTATAAAATGAATAAGATCAAATGTACTGAATTTGACATTATCACACTAGATAAATTAAGTTATTTTTGTAACCCTTTACAATAAGTTGTATTATTTAACATGAACTAACAATGACAAATACTTCTTAATCATTTATTAATCTCAGGTAATGTTAATCTCACCATTTACTAATACTATATTAAAATCAAAATCTGTGTCTGTTAATGAGATGTTAATGCATTAAATAAAATGAACTATTGAGACTTATTATTTTATTCTATTGAAATCCATATATTTATAAAATACTCTAATGATGGGTCAAATATTAATATTAGAAACTAAAAAATTCCAGATAATTATTTTACACCAAATTTATAATGTTTAGATTTTTCACAGCATAAATTCGGTCTGTATACGTGAATATTTCTAGCTGGCTTTTATAAGTTATACAGGGGTTCCTTACAAGAGGACGGTCATTACACGCATACGATAACTGTGAAGTTTTATTAATGTGTGATTGATTATTAATGTTTTATCTGTCGTCCAGCGGCTGAACACACGCCCAGACGAGTACAGCACTCTTGGGGCGCGCAAACAGAAGAACCCCAAACACCCCATCTCACCCTGAGATCAAGAGCAAACCCGACTTTCAGCGGATTATAAGAACAAACCTGTCTTTCATCGGGTTATTAGAACAAATCCGTCTTTCTTCAAAAACATCTGTGTTGCTCTAAACCGCTTTCATTCACGCTGAAATCTCTTTAGTTCATTTAGTTTTCCTGTAAATGTAAATGCTTCAAATAAACGCTTGCTAACCTGTCTTTATAAATAAAACCTGTCTTTACTGTGCTGTCGATTCTTTCATCACAGAACAGAGTGATCTCAGTTGAGCTTATTAAAGGGAATATGCAGGTTGCATAAACGCGCTGTCGATTAGCGCAGACTAAATGAAGGTGTTTACGGTAAAGATATGAATATAATGCAGGTGGAGCCATGACTACAGTATTGTGAACGTTTAAAGGAATCGTTCACCCAAAAAGGATCATTCTGTCATCATTTACTCGTATCGTTCAAACCTGTGTGACTTTCTTTCTTTCGTGAAACACAAAAGAAGATATTGTGAGGAATATCAATGAAAGTCAGTGTTGTTTGGTTCTCGCTGTTCTTCGAAATAACTTATTTTGTGTTCAGCGGAAGAAATAAAGTAATTCAGGTTTGAACAACATTATGGGGAATAAATGATGAAAGATTTATGACGTCATCCGAGCTCAGTTTTAATAAAGCGTTCCTGTCTTTGATTGGTTATAATTAGTCACCAGCTCTGGTATGTTTTCTTTGTGGTTTCCGTTCAGAGACGAGAAAAGCAGAAAACTGCCTGAACAATATCAACGTTCACATCAACCACACACACACACACACACGCATTTATACATTCACACACGCAAACCCAGATAACACAAATATATTCTAGCATTGTTTTTCTAACATTCCCATTAAGTTATAAAACGTTATTTCTGAATGTTCTATGAACGTTCAAAACATCCAGTTTATTCAATATTAAAAAAAATAATAATTCTTGTTTATGCAAACATTATTGGAACGTTACTTTTGAATGTTCTCGGAACGTTACTTTTGAATGTTCTCTGAATGTTACTTTTTGAATGTTACTTTTGAATGTTCTTGAACATTTTCTCGGAACGTTCTGAAAGTAGCAACATTTAAAAAACATTGAAATGAAACATTTCAGAGAAAAACACTCCATAAACGATGTATGAATAATATTTTGTGCTAATGTTTTGAGAACATTATTAAAGGCCAGATAACTCTGAACAAACATTCTTTTAATGTTACTGGAAGAACGTTTGTACATATCTTTAAGAGAACCTTGCCAGAACATTAGCCAATGCCCGTTAGCTGGGTTTATACATTCACACAAACACACACATGCACGTCCTGCTTCTGTACTGCAGACCACCATATGTGGAAGTATTGCAGTTTTCTACAGTCGCACTGACACATTTCACTTTTCACACAGTTCCCCTAACTAACTTTTCAACTCTCTATATAGCGATCTCCGGCGCTATGCCAAGAAATAAAAAGGAGGTGATTACCTTTACTTTTACAGGGTTCTAGCTAAGAAGCCCTCAAAAGCACCCAGCCAAAGGGGAGTTTAGACCCCTATTTCAAACCCAACACTAGTTGGGGAGGGAGGTAAATGGGATAACACTGCCCATAATCACTCCATCTACCTGTATCGACCCTAAGGAAATACTTGTCTAAAAGGGAAGCTTTTATCCCAACTTAAATTCCAAATAATAGGGGAGGGCAGAAAAGAGTAACATGGGATGCATAGTGTTTCAATTACTGCGACTCATACTACTTAAGTAACCCATCCAAAAGGGGAGCGTACATCCCTACTTGAAGGCCAACTGTGGTTGAGGAGGGAGATGGATGGAATGGAGGGATGCTCTGTGGAATGTCCAACACCGTTCCATTTCCCTTGTCTCACCCCTAAGGAAGAATATGACTGGAAGGAAGTCATTAACCACACTTGAAACAGTATATAACTGGAGAGGGCGGTGAAAGAGGGGCATTGTGCACTTGCGTTCTGCCAATGACAACCCTCCTGTTTCATTATAATAGCTCCATCCCATGAGGATAAAAGTCACAGCTTCAAGCCCCAAACATAATCGGGGAGGGAAGCAGATGGAATAGAGGGATGCAATGCAGACTACCCACATCATTCCATCTACCTGTCATTGACCCTAAGGGGGTATTTGTTTACAGGGAGCTTTCAGCCCTGCTTAGAACTTCAATCCAGAAATTGGAGAGGGTGGTAAAAGAAGAGTGTGGGACGCATGTTGCTCTTGTGTTACCCAGATCCTGGGTCAGACGTAACAACCCAGTGTTTGGGTAGTGTTCTTGTGTTACCCAGATCCTGGGTCAGACGTAACAACCCAGTGTTTGTGTAGTTTTTTGTGTTACCCAGATCCTGGGTCAGACGTAACAACCCAGTGTTTGGGTTGTGTTCTTGTGTTACCCAGATCCTGGGTCAGACGTAACAACCCAGTGTTTGGGTAGTTTTCTTGTGTTACCCAGATCCTGGGTCAGACGTAACAACCCAGTGTTTGGGTAGTGTTCTTGTGTTACCCAGATCCTGGGTCAGACGTAACAACCCAGTGTTTGGGTAGTGTTCTTGTGTTACCCAGATCCTGGGTCAGACGTAACAATTCAGTGTTTGGGTAGTGTTCTTGTGTTACCCAGATCCTGGGTCAGAAGTAACAACCCAGTGTTTGGGTAGTGTTCTTATGTTACCTAGATCCTGGGTCAGACGTAACAACCCAGTGTTTGTGTAGTTTTTTGTGTTACCCAGATCCTGGGTCAGACGTAACAACCCAGTGTTTGGGTAGTGTTCTTGTGTTACCCAGATCCTGGGTCAGACGTAACAACCCAGTGTTTGGGTAGTGTTCTTGTGTTACCCAGATCCTGGGTCAGACGTAACAACCCAGTGTTTGGGTAGTGTTCTTGTGTTACCCAGATCCTGGGTCAGAAGTAACAACCCAGTGTTTGGGTAGTGTTCTTGTGTTACCCAGATCCTGGGTCAGACGTAACAACCCAGTGTTTGGGTAGTGTTCTTGTGTTACCCAGATCCTGGGTCAGACGTAACAACCCAGTGTTTGGGTAGTGTTCTTGTGTTACCCAGATCCTGGGTCAGAAGTAACAACCCAGTGTTTGGGTAGTGTTCTTGTGTTACCCAGATCCTGGGTCAGACGTAACAACCCAGTGTTTGGGTAGTGTTCTTGTGTTACCCAGATCCTGGGTCAGACGTAACAACCCAGTGTTTGGGTAGTGTTCTTGTGTTACCCAGATCCTGGGTCAGACGTAACAACCCAGTGTTTGGGTAGTGTTCGTTATTTATCGCTGGCCTTTTTATGAACTCTTCAGGAGAGAGCAGTGCAGCTCCGTCAAAATGGTGCATGTCTTCGGTAAAATACAGGTTTGTGTACATTTTATTTTAGCTATAAATTTGTTATTGTGCTGTATATCGTTTCATTTTATGCAAAGCAAAATACAGGGGCGCGACGTGAGTCACGAGTGTCACGTTGATCTTTTAGTGTGATGAAACGCCTGATGCCTTGCATCAAATTGTATGATTCTATTGAAAAATATACACAATATAAATATGTATTATGTTAAAATATGTATTATGTTAAAATATGTTCTCAGAACTGTCCACTGATAGTTTATGGACAGGCTATGGAGTCAGTCATATTTCGGCTACGAGTGAAACGCAGGAGGGTGTCTGGAGTTATAAGTTCCTCCGCTGAACACAAGCTCACGAGATCCAGTGCGTTACAGTGGAGACGGCACAACAGAGACTGGGCCATTACACTCAAATTACTTCTAGATGTTTACTTCTAATATTTGTTAAACGAGCTTAAATATTGGCAATATGTATTCAAAATTATGTCAAATATACTATACTGTAAAATATGATCTAAAATAAAGGAATGATCATGCAAGCCAGTGGTTGTATCGAGTATTTTAAAAAGGTTTCGAGATCTGTAGACATTAATTTGTGTATGAAGTAAAATTTAAATAAGGTAGTATTATAGAAAAAATTTATCAACTATACTGGGTTAAATAAACAACCCAATTTGCTGGGTAAAATGAACCCAACATGTTTTCTGTCAGCCCTTGGGTTGAAAACAACTCAGTTTTGAGAGTGTGTAAACCCCAGCACTGGTTTGGGGAGGGAGGTAAATGCAATAGTGGGATGCTTGCAGGCTGGGTTAGGGTTAGGGTTAGGGTTAGGCCCGACACAAGTCCATTTACATCAACTGTCTCTTTTCATATTACTGTAGAAAAGTAGCAGTTTGCGGTCTTATTCAGTTTTGTATTATGTTTTGAAGTTTTGAGAGGAGCATGTACATGTGGTTCTCTAGGCACTGAGAGTTTAGAGGAGAAAAGAATTGATGTAATTTAAAAGATGTGGTCATTTAATGGATTCTGTGCCAAAGCAACGATAGCTCTCACAGACTGATGGTGATCGCTGTGTGAAGAGTCTTGAAAAGTGGCCAACGTAAGAATAAACTATTTAAAGCAGAAATCACTCAACACAGTTACACAAAAATCAACTTTATTTTTCACTTAAATTTTTTTCCAGTACAGCAAAACGTTGCATCATTCAACCCTCGCCTTAGCTCAGTTTAGATGTTGATTTAAATAATTTTGCATAAGATAAAAATCTAGAATGAATCGTTGCACTTGCAGATCAAAACAACACACAGACGTCTGTGAAGATTACAAACACGAGACAAGACACACTCTTCAAAACATCGAAGCTCAAAGACAGACGTGTTTAGTTACAGTATTTCACATGCTGATGTTTCCATCATGAGTTTCCGATGTTTCGTGAGCAGAAGTTTCCACAAACTTCACGAAACACTGATCAGCGAGTCACAGTCTGACTCTAACATATCAATAATCAATAACACACACTGTGGAAGGAATGGGACTGTTTAAGAGACGCTATGATTCATCAGGGTTTTACAGTAAATGTCTTCTACACGTCTACTTGAGGCCGGCGTACAAACCACTGCTGAGCGTGTGCTGGTTCAGCCGCTGGAACAACACAAACATCACACAGTTACAGTTAATCATCTGAGAAACATTCACTAATGATTCAATGAGACTCTCGTGCTCGTGTCATACAGTGTGGAATATAGAATATATTCAGTATATGACAGGAACTCTTGTTGCGTAAATAACACAAATAATCATGAACATAATGAACGTTACTTTAGAATGTTCTCTGAACGTTACTTTAGAATGTTCTCTGAACGTTACTTTAGAATGTTCTCTGAACGTTACTTTTGAATGTTCTCTGAATGTTACTTTAGAATGTTCTCTGAACGTTACTTTAGAATGTTCTCTGAACGTTACTTTAGAATGTTTTCTGAACGTTATTTTTGAATGTTCTCTGAAAGTTACTTTTGAATGTTCTCTGAACGTTACTTTAGAATGTTTTCTGAACGTTACTTTTGAATGTTTTCTGAACGTTACTTTAGAATGTTTTCTGAACGTTACTTTTGAATGTTTTCTGAACGTTACTTTAGAATGTTCTCTGAACGTTACTTTAGAATGTTTTCTGAACGTTACTTTTGAATGTTTTCTGAACGTTACTTTTGAATGTTTTCTGAACGTTACTTTAGAATGTTTTCTGAACGTTACTTTAGAATGTTTTCTGAACGTTACTTTAGAATGTTTTCTGATCGTTACTTTTGAATGTTTTCTGAACGTTACTTTAGAATGTTCTCTGAACGTTACTTTAGAATGTTTTCTGATCGTTACTTTAGAATGTTTTCTGAACGTTACTTTTGAATGTTTTCTGAACGTTACTTTAGAATGTTCTCTGAACGTTACTTTAGAATGTTCTCTGAACGTTACTTTAGAATGTTTTCTGAACGTTACTTTAGAATGTTTTCTGAACGTTACTTTTGAATGTTTTCTGAACGTTACTTTAGAATGTTCTCTGAACGTTACTTTAGAATGTTCTCTGAACGTTACTTTAGAATGTTCTCTGAACGTTACTTTAGAATGTTCTCTGAACGTTACTTTAGAATGTTTTCTGAACGTTACTTTAGAATGTTCTCTGAACGTTACTTTAGAATGTTTTCTGAACGTTACTTTTGAATGTTTTCTGAACGCTACTTTTGAATGTTCTCTGAACGTTACTTTTGAATGTTCTCTGAACGTTACTTTTGAATGTTCTCTGAACGTTTCTTTTGAATGTTTTCTGAACGTTACTTTTGAATGTTCTCTGAACGTTACTTTAGAATGTTCTCTGAACGTTACTTTAGAATGTTTTCTGAACGTTACTTTTGAATGTTCTCTGAATGTTACTTTAGAATGTTCTCTGAATGTTACTTTAGAATGTTCTCTGAACGTTTCTTTTGAATGTTTTCTGAACGTTACTTTTGAATGTTCTCTGAACGTTTCTTTTGAATGTTTTCTGAACGTTACTTTTGAATGTTCTCTGAACGTTACTTTTGAATGTTCTCTGAACGTTACTTTAAAATGTTTTCTGAACGTTGTTATGTGGATGTGTGGAGATGAACCCAATTGCAGACAGTAGTCACAGCAACACAGTTTATTGTACAAATAACAGGAAAAACAAAGCCCATGAGGGGGCAAAACAAGACAAGACAGGATTACAGGTAACTAAACTAGACTATGACTGACAAACTAGACTATAACAGAAACAGGATCAAACTACTACTTAGACAAGACTTTCAACAGACTTTCTCACGGACAGCTCTCACATTGATTAACACGCAAAGTTAGACAATGTACCGACACAGGACAGAAAACATGAGGGGATTAAATAGGGAGAAACTAATGAGGGAAACGGGTGACACAGGTGAAGCAATAATGACAAAACGAGGATAACAAGGGGGCGGGACTAGGTGACGAGACAACACAAGCACATGGCCCAAACAAATGGCCATGTGCTTGCACATAAAACATGGGCCTGTCATGATCCTGCCTCAAGACCAGGGAAAATCAGAGACAGGAAGGCAGGATCATGACAAACGTTACATTTGAATGTTCTCTGAACGTTACTTTTGAATGTTCTCTGAATGTTACTTTAGAATGTTCTCTGAATGTTACTTTAGAATGTTCTCTGAATGTTACTTTAGAATGTTCTCTGAATGTTACTTTAGAATGTTCTCTGAACGTTACTTTAGAATGTTCTCTGAATGTTACTTTAGAATGTTCTCTGAATGTTACTTTTGAATTTCTCTGAATGTTACTTTTGAATGTTCTCTGAACGTTACTTTAGAATGTTTTTTTGAACGTTACTTTTGAATGTTTTCTGAACGTTACTTTTGAATGTTCTCTGAATGTTACTTTAGAATGTTCTCTGAATGTTACTTTAGAATGTTCTCTGAATGTTACTTTAGAATGTTCTCTGAATGTTACTTTAGAATGTTCTCTGAACGTTACTTTTGAATGTTCTCTGAATGTTACTTTAGAATGTTCTCTGAATGTTACTTTAGAATGTTCTCTGAATGTTACTTTAGAATGTTCTCTGAATGTTACTTTAGAATGTTCTCTGAACGTTACTTTAGAATGTTCTCTGAATGTTACTTTAGAATGTTCTCTGAATGTTACTTTAGAATGTTCTCTGAATGTTACTTTAGAATGTTCTCTGAATGTTACTTTAGAATGTTCTCTGAACGTTACTTTAGAATGTTCTCTGAATGTTACTTTAGAATGTTCTCTGAACGTTACTTTAGAATGTTCTCTGAACGTTTCTTTTGAATGTTTTCTGAACGTTACTTTTGAATGTTCTCTGAATGTTACTTTAGAATGTTCTCTGAATGTTACTTTAGAATGTTCTCTGAATGTTACTTTAGAATGTTCTCTGAATGTTACTTTAGAATGTTCTCTGAACGTTACTTTAGAATGTTCTCTGAATG
>CM038630.1:714531-717031 GCA_021554675.1 Leuciscus idus | reverse complement strand
CTTCCACTATTCCGTTTTTCTTTTTCTGTTTAACTGTGTACTTGTGCTTCTCCTCCATTTCAGTGTTCACATCTGCTTTTCCCTCCTTCCACTTTACTTCAAGACCTTCTCCTCCTGAGCAGGTCAGGACGGCATCGGTGTCTGTGGTGGCGATTTCTTCGACAGAAACAAGCAAAACAATGGAAGCCCAAATGAAACGAGCAACATGTAATAACTGTGGATGTTCATATCAAACATTGAATATATGAGCTCAGATTATGAATGTTATGAATGTTAGTGATCATCACCTTGACTGTCCGCCGCTGCCGTGAGCATCAGAAACACGAGGCCCGTGAGGATCATCTCTGCTGAAGATGAAGATGATGAAGATGATGAAGATGAAGATGTTTTCTGTCCTGAAGTCGAGCTGTTCTGATCTCTCAGTGTCTCTGTGTTTCGCTACAGGAAAAGGAAACCTCAAACGCCCTCGTTCTCTCTCTCTCTCTCTCTCTCTCTCTCTCTCTCTCTCTCTCTCTCCTGCTCTCTTTCTCAGCTCAGCTGCTGCTTTCTCTCACACACTCTTCGAGAACACACACATCTCACACTGCATTACTCACTGCATCAACTAACAATGAGTTCTTAAAGTTACTTCATAAAAATACAGTTGTTAATGTTAGTTCATGTTCATGTTAAATAATAATAACAGATACAGCTTTCGATTTTAAGGTTACACTTTATTTTAAGGTGTCTTTGTTACACTGTTATTATACGTGTAAGTACTGAGTAATAATAATTAACTACATGCACTTACTATAGGGTTTGGTTTAGGGTTAGTTGCATGTAATTATGCATAATTTATAGTTATTACTACAGTAGTTACATGTAACATGTAACAAAGACAATGTAAAATAAAGTGTTACTGATTTTAATCATATGTTAGTAAATGCTGTAGAAGTATTGTTCGTTGTTAGATCATGTTAACTAATGAAACCTTATTGAAAAGTGTTACTGAAATATTTGTATATTAAATATTTCCTTCTGCATGAAATTATGTTTTGTTGCTGTTTTATAGAGACAATATGAAGATGTCTGTGAGATAAAGTTTAATATTATTTCTACAGTGTTTGAGTATTAAAGTATGATTTTATTCCTTAGATAGTTTTAACTTCACACAGAAGAAACGAAGCGATGTGAATGAATGATCTATAAATGCATCAGCCCTGACGCGCTCTCTATCAATATGCTCTATATTCAAGATTGGGTTAGTATGTGTGTGATGAGAGAGCAGAACACATGATGATGAGGCTATAGATGCAGGAAGACTCATGTTTCAGTGTCTGAGAGTCTGCAGCGCCACCATGTGCTGAAGCTTCAGAACACACTCTCATATTCACTGAAGTCCACATGCACAAGAGGTCTCTGCATTCATAAACATTACATTAACATTAGTTTACGGTTGCAGTTTGGTTATTTTGGGGAAATAATTTGTAATGTTTTAGGATTGCTTTCTTTGTGAAAAAAAAACTATCCATAGCAAAAAATATGCTCTAAGTTCTAATGTTCCCGTTAAGTTATAAAAACTCTTACTTTAGAATGTTCTCTGAACGTTACTTTAGAATGTTCTCTGAACGTTACTTTAGAATGTTCTCTGAACGTTACTTTTGAATGTTCTCTGAACGTTACTTTAGAATGTTCTCTGAACGTTACTTTTGAATGTTCTCTGAACGTTACTTTTGAATGTTCTCTGAACGTTACTTTCGAATGTTCTCTGAACGTTACTTTAGAATGTTCTCTGAACGTTACTTTCGAATGTTCTCTGAACGTTACTTTAGAATGTTCTCTGAACGTTACTTTTGAATGTTCTCTGAACGTTACTTTAGAATGTTCTCTGAACGTTACTTTCGAATGTTCTCTGAACGTTACTTTAGAATGTTCTCTGAACGTTACTTTTGAATGTTCTCTGAACGTTACTTTCGAATGTTCTCTGAACGTTACTTTTGAATGTTCTCTGAACGTTACTTTCGAATGTTCTCTGAACGTTACTTTAGAATGTTCTCTGAACGTTACTTTTGAATGTTCTCTGATCGTTACTTTAGAATGTTCTCTGAACGTTACTTTAGAATGTTCTCTGAACGTTACTTTAGAATGTTCTCTGAACGTTACTTTAGAATGTTCTCTGAACGTTACTTTTGAATGTTCTCTGAACGTTACTTTAGAATGTTCTCTGAACGTTACTTTTGAATGTTCTCTGAACGTTACGCAAGCTTTTAAATAACATTGACAGAGCCTTGCCAGAACGTTCTGAGAAAGTTGACCTTGTGCAAAGAATGTCAAAGCATTTATTGTAAAAAAAAAAAGAATAATAATAAAATAAAAAAAGAATAATGCACTAAACACTCTTTTGACAAAAAAAAGTTTGTACAGTTTGAAAGTTAATTCTGAGTAAAGATCCCGCAGCCTTTGATTCATATTTAATGATCTTAATGACATTCACACATGTAATTGGGCTACTGTGTTTCCT
>CM038630.1:697031-709531 GCA_021554675.1 Leuciscus idus | reverse complement strand
CCCTCAGCTAACATCAATATGTTCTAAAAATGTATGGCTTACATTCCCATTAAGTTATGAAATGTTGTTTCTGAATGTTCTCTAAACGTTCAAAATGTTCATGTTTTAAGAACCTTTCTTTGTTAAGGGAACATTCTATTGTATAATTCTGCAAACATCATGGGAACGTAAATTTAGAATGTTCTCTGACTCTGAATGTTCTGAAACAAGTAGGAAGAACTGTTAGACGAACGTTCAACTAAAACATTTCATGAATGATGTATAAATAAAGTTTTTGTGCTAACATTCTGACAAGGTTCTCTCAAAATTATGAACAAACACTCTTCCAGTAACAATAATAGAACATTAGTTCAAAGTTATTATTAAACACCTGGTGTTACTGGAAGAGTGTTTGTTCATAATTTTGAGAGAACCTTGTCAGAATGTTAGCTAAACTTCTGAGAACGTTCCCTATTAGCTGAGTAGCATTTTTAAGTGTTTTCCAAAAGTTTATCGTCCACACTGAAATGTCGATAAATGCTAAAATCATATTACTGCGCAATATGTGTGTCTTCAAAAAGACATATTCGCAGGACAACACCACATCTCAGTGTGAAGGAAGGACAAATCGTAGAGGAACATGTTTTCAAATGTTTTAATGTTTTAATCGAGCGGCAACCTCCCTCGTGAATCCAACACGGAAGAGACTCAAACTGCAGTTCATTGACTGGCCACTAGAGACAGGCTGCAAAAGAGAGTCTTGGCTGCATGGAGATGGTGGTCTAGTGGGTTAAACCACTGAACTGGTAAACTGGTAAATCGAAGGTTGCTGGTTCGATCCCAGCAGTCACCACCAGTGTGTCCTTGAGCAAGACACTTTACTCCACGTTGCTTCAGGGGGATTGTCCCTGTAATAAGTGCACTGTAAGTCGCTTTGGATAAAAGCGTCTGCCAAATGCATAAATGTAAATGTACATTACCAGCCAGAGTCAATCCCATAAACCCCCATGTTAAAATGCCTAACTTTACAGCTGAAAAAAATGTGTTTACAGCCTAGTACTAAAAGTGGTTTTGGTCTATATATTTAATTTAGCTGTTTATGGCGACTGTGAGGGGGGTGAATTTTTTAATAACTCATCCGTTTACATTCTATTAAAGGTTGGGTAGGTAGGAATTGTCTAAAAAACTTCTTTTCCAAATTTGTTTAAACTTTATTTATATATCAATACATAATTAAAATGTAAGTACTCTGAAAAAGAAAGTATAAAAATCGAGTGTCTGTAGACCTCTCACAACTGTTTTAAAGACAGCTCATTATTTCCATTCACTCCACCCCCTCCCTTCTGGGCTCCTTCCAAAGCCACGCCCCCAAAACACATGAACGCGCGACTCCGACCGCTGAGCTGGAAGACGCATTATTTACCTGAGACGAGCGGAGAGGAGCGCAGTGCATGCAGTGACATCATGTCAGAATCACATGTAATAAAAAAATCTATCTTTATCAACAAATAAGATGTATTTTAGCGCTACAGCCCTCCCTCCACAGCGGAGCCTGCCATGAACACGCAGGCTAGTAAACATGCAGGGCCACTGATGACGGCGGATAAACAGTTATCGCACATTCACTGGTAGGGACGAAACATCAACAATATGCTTTACATTGACTATGGCCTGCCCATACTTTGACTACAAACTTGGTCCTCAAATCATTACGTATTTTGCAATACATGTAATGTAACTTCATAACGTTGCACTCTTTCTATAAGTTATAAATTGCTAGCAAGATAATAATGGTAACGTTACAGTATCTAAGTAATTATTCTAGCGATGTGTAATGCTAAATAAGGTTTGCTAGTACATTATTTCAGCAACATGACAAGCCAGTGAATTAGCAGGTTTCTATTGTTGCTTTGCACAGTGCGTGACATTTTATCTGTATGCTATGCGGCTAGAGCTTTGACACTGAGTCATTGGGCTCCGACGGGCTTGTTTATCGTCATCGGTCTTTTTCCGTTTACCTGTCTTTGTTGTATGAGCTGGTGCCACTCGAGAAATTGGCAGTTTTGGTTGTTTGTCCGCCATTAGCACAGCTGCGGCACACCGGCAATCTTGATTTTGAACGACGGTACGCGCTGTGCGAGAGAGGGGTGTGATCAGCGCGTACACAAGCATGATTGACACTGCTAAGACACTCCTCCTGGCTCTGATTGGTTGTTTCTTACCGGGAGCGGTGTATTTCTGCAAATGGCAATAGGACCACTGGGAGGAGCCTGGGGAGCTTGATTTTTTCACAGATTATCTGTCTCATATTCTACTGTCAGGACATAATGACAGTTTTAACAAATATGTAAAAAATACATTTTTACAGAAGTTACCAACTGCAGCCTTAAAATTCTGCATAATTAAGGGCGTGGCCACTTGATTGACAGGTGGATTGCCGCTGATGTCACTGCTAGCCGTTTTTCTGCTGTCTGTTAGCGTCATGTCACCTCAGCTAATCCGCCTCGCTGCACATTTTTGTTTATCCGGGAGTGAGGCTGCCAAGATGGCGACGGCCGGCTCCGCCCACTTTGGGCTTCAAAAAACGCTCTTCAGAAACACTACGAGTGACGTCACGGGACACTACATCCATATTTTTATACAGTCTATGTTTTTAATGTGTTTTAATGTAGACTCGGCCTGAGAGTTTGTGTTTGCAGGTGCGAGTCGTTCGTTCACATGATCTCTGTCTCGTTTCAGCCTCGCTCTCTGAGATTGTGATTCTCTGTGTGGCCACTGGAGGCGCTGTTCTGTTGGTTCTCCTGGTGGTGATGATGGTTGTGTCCGTGCGTCGCTGTCTCAGACGGAGGAACCCGGAGCAGAACCACAACATCCTCAGACAAGAGCAGAAGGTCCTGACGGGCTGGTGAGATCCGGAGGGAACGCCGTTCGCTCGGAGAGATCGGATGAGCTTTGCTTCTCAAATAATTTCACCTCACATACTCACACACAAAGACTGCCAGCAAACGCACCAGCAACTAGTAATCAAACAGGTTCATGTGGTTTCACTCAGACGTCCTGATTTCTCAGTGATTGACAGTTTTCTGGAGATGGGTGCCTTCATCTATAACTCTTTAGCAGTGCTGGGGAAAGTTACTTTGAAAAGTAATGCATTACAATATTGCGTTACTCCCTTAAAAAGTAACGAATTGCGTAACTTAGTTACTTTTTTAGAAAAGTAATGCGTTACAATATTGCGTTACTCAATTAAAAAGTAACTAATTGCGTAACTTAGTTACTTTTTTAGAAAAGTAATGCGTTACAATATTGCGTTACTCAATTAAAAAGTAACTAATTGCGTAACTTAGTTACTTTTTTAGAAAAGTAATGCATTACAATATTGCGTTACTCAATTAAAAAGTAACTAATTGTGTAACTTAGTTACTTTTTTAGAAAAGTAATGCATTACAATAGTCAAGTCAAGTCAAAGTTTATTTATATAGCACTTTTTAAAAACAACAGGTGTTTAACAAAGTGCTGTACACACATATCCTTTATCAATAATGCAAACAACCAACATGACTTAAAATAAAAGGAATAAAAAACAAAACAATAAAACAATACTCTCACATAGCGTCAAATGCCAAACTGTAGTAGTGAGTTTTGAGATTCAATTTAAAAATAGCAAGGGTTTGAGCCTGTCTGATGTGCAGGGGCAAACTATTCCAGAGCTTCGGTCCTGCTACTGCAAATGCTCTTTACTCATTTTTTACGCATACAATATTGCGTTACTCCCTCAAAAAATGTAACGAATCGCATTACTTAGTTACTTTTTTAGAAAAGTAATGCGTTACGTTTGCGTTACTTTTTTCACCTGGGCTGGGCTTGTTTTTTATAACAATTTTTTTTTTTTTTTGAGCAAATGTAAAGACCCTTTCACACCAGAAGTGAAATAATAATCCTTAGGCTGAAGGAAATGCAGATTTACTCCTGTACAGTAGTGTACAATAGAGTACAGTAGAGTACAGTAGTGTACAGTACAGTAGTGTACAGTAGAGTACAGTAGTGTCCACTAGAGGGTGCCGCTCAAACAAACCTTTCAGCTGCTGTTGTTCTGGATAACAGAAGAAGAGGATGCAGGAGAAGAAAGTTTAACACTTATGCTGAGTCCCAATTCGCATACTATCCGTCCTAAATAGTATGCGAAACTAGAATTAGTACGTCCCAAATCGTAGTATGTTGAAATGAGTATTCCAAAGATACCCGGATGGTCTACTATTTCCGGTTAGAATTCGAAGTGCAGACAGAGCCCGTCTACGGAGAGCCTTGGCACTTCCTATTAGCCCCATTGTATCGATCTTGGTTGCAGTTCCATTAGAGTTCCACTGGAGGTGATCGCGGGCGAGTGCAGACTGAATGGGAGTCTATGGGGCTAGACGGCTAAATTTGTCTCTTTCACCCGATTGCCGTTGAGAAATCTCAGATTTGATTGTAGGTTTTGCAAGTTCAACATGGGTTATAGGTCGAAAGTTGAATGAACAAGTACTTATGTCCTTTCGATTTCTTACAGGTTGAGTTGTTGTTGCCCATAACACGCTAGCATTCTGCTAATGAACGCTGATTGGTCAGTGAAGGACTGATTACGACCAGAGATACCGCTTGATGGCATCGTGGCATCCGAAGCAGGACCAGAAACAAACAAAACAAAAGCTCTTCTAGCACGTGTAGTTACCTGTGTCAGCTGTGTTGTGTGTTTACCTGTGTCAGCTGTGTTGTGTATTTACCTGTGTCAGCTGTGTTGTGTGTTTACCTGTGTCAGCTGTGTTGTGTAGTTACCTGTGTCAGCTGTGGTGTCAGCTGTGTTGTGTGTTTACCTGTGTCAGCTGTGTGTAGTTACCTGTGTCAGCTGTGTTGTGTCAGCTGTGTTGTGTGTTTACCTGTGTCAGCTGTGTGTAGTTACCTGTGTCAGCTGTGTTGTGTCAGCTGTGTTGTGTGTTTACCTGTGTCAGCTGTGTGTAGTTACCTGTGTCAGCTGTGTTGTGTCGGCTGTGTTGTGTGTTTACCTGTGTCAGCTGTGTTGTGTGTTTACCTGTGTCAGCTGTGTGTAGTTACCTGTGTCAGCTGTGTTGTGTCAGCTGTGTTGTGTAGTTACCTGTGTCAGCTGTGTTGTGTCAGCTGTGTTGTGTAGTTACCTGTGTCAGCTGTGTTGTGTGTTTACCTGTGTCAGCTGTGTTGTGTAGTTACCTGTGTCAGCTGTGTTGTGTGTTTACCTGTGTCAGCTGTGTTGTGTGTTTACCTGTGTCAGCTGTGTTGTGTCAGCTGTGTTGTGTAGTTACCTGTGTCAGCTGTGTTGTGTGTTTACCTGTGTCAGCTGTGTTGTGTGTTTACCTGTGTCAGCTGTGTTGTGTAGTTACCTGTGTCAGCTGTGTTGTGTGTTTACCTGTCAGCTGTGTTGTGTGTTTACCTGTGTCAGCTGTGTTGTGTGTTTACCTGTGTCAGCTGTGTTGTGTGTTTACCTGTGTCAGCTGTGTTGTGTGTTTACCTGTGTCAGCTGTGTTGTGTGTTTACCTGTGTCAGCTGTGTTGTGTGTTTACCTGTGTCAGCTGTGTTGTGTGTTTACCTGTGTCAGCTGTGTTGTGTAGTTACCTGTGTCAGCTGTGTTGTCGATGCCTCGAGAGAAAATAAAGTGCCGAGCGTGAAAGCACCAAAGCGACTGAAGGATTGCCGTCAAGCAGTATCTCTGGTCGTACGATGTGTATGACGTCATTGACATTTTAAAATACTTTTTCACGAGTTCACATCTACATATAATTAGTACAATAAGTTTATGCGTATTTGGCGTGCTGTCCGGGGGGAGGGCTCCGAGCTCGGAGTTAGGCCCGAACCCAGAGTACTCCCCCCAGTTGGTAAGTGTAGATTGAACTGGAAGTGAGGAGATGGGGTGGAGGAGGGATGCTGACAAACTTTCAATGAACAGAGATAGGTCTGCTGTGAATTTATACTCTGTCATTGAGTTGATTACTGATTAATCTCCAGCTGTGCATAATTTGGTTAATTATCTGAACCTGCTCCTCCCGAACTTTGTTAATAAAACATAATTTAAAGCAAATAAGTGACTCTAAAAAATCTAACACCCAGCAATGTGTAATTTCTTTGCATCTCCTTTCGAATACAACATTCAAATTACTAGACAAAAAATTATATCCTGAGAAAAGTGGATTTTGATGGTTTAGCGTCATAGACCTCCATTCATTCTGCACTCGCCTGCGAGCGCCCCCGCATGGACAGAGACGTGTTACTGCAGCCAGTCCAGAAACCGGAAGTAACCAGAGAGTGCCAATTCTCTTCCTATTAGACATTCTCTGGTGCAGATCGGGAAGGAAGTCGACCGGAAGTTGAAGCCGGCCGCGTGCCACCATCTTGTAGCAGAACTTCACCTGCTGTTAGCATCCCATTGACTCCCATTCATTTTGGCGTCACTTTGACAGCGAATAACTTTACATCTGAGGCGTTTGAAGACTCCATTTATCCATTATTTATTTCTAAAGAAACACGACAATGTATAAAATGCTCCATTACCTTGTAGCTTACGTTATGGCCCCGTAAAAACAGTTTTTGTAAAAGTAGGCTAACGATTGCGTCATAACCACGCGACTCTCTGTCGCACAATAGAGAGATGACCGTATGGACAGGAGGAGAAGCTCGCGGGCAATCGGGGAGACGTGGAGGCAAAATGACAAAATAATTAATCAGAATACCTAGCAAAAGTTTCTCCTGCTCCTAGCTCATGGACACCTCCTACTCACGATCTCCGTCTCTGCAAGATACGGAAGGGAATGATTCAGATTTCTCATGCCGCAGCCACTAGAAGACAGACGGGTTGCTCACGTCACATCTACGTCGTCAAGCTCAGTTTGAGTCTGCGCGTCAGGAACGGAAGTCCTAAAAAATCGCTGAAAATGGGCTTCACTTGTCTCAATTGAGTTCCAATGAGATGACTCTGTCCATTTCTTATACTGTCTATGGTGCAGATCAATGCACACTCTAACGGCTAATATTGCCCACAACCCATTGCGTGCGGGAGGGAGGAGCTTTGCGGTGATGTAGACATGGCAGTCGGATGCAGCAGCGGATATGCGCCCTCAGTTTTTAAGTGTAAGAATTCAAATGTTTAACCCTAATTAAAGTTATATTTTATTGTCTCGTAATATTAATGGGTTTATGTTGTGCCAAAAAAGTACCGTGTTTATCTTGTAGGGTCCGATGAAGATACTGAGCGCCTCATTGCAGGCTACAAAACAATAAATAAAAAGGCTCTAGTACAGTGTCATGCAAGTGTCTTTTTTATGTATTTCTTTTGATGTTTCTGTCTGACTTATTTGTAGTAATACTGTGGCTGTACAAATGTTAACTTTATCAGTCCAACCAAAGAAACATGGTTACTACACTTTTACTATAGTAAAAGCATGGTTCATTTTCATCGGGGTATTTAAGTATTATACATAAGTATAAGATTAAGTATAAAATACGTTAAACAATAGTTACACTATAAACTTTAAATATTTTAACTCAGAAAATAAGTAGCTTTCGTTACACACATTTGCACATGAACGTCAGAACCAGCAGCCTCACACACGACCTGCGTCTGGTTGATCTACGACGACGCCCTGCTTCACTCCTACATTTGGTAAAACACATTGTAAATGTATTGTGGAAAAAAAGATGGGAATAGTAAATAAAATTATATTGGATATATAAGAATGAATGAAATGTAAAATGTTTTGTTAACAGTCGCGGTGTGCGTAACTAGGCAACCACGTTCTCGTTTACGTTGCATGACGTCATCGAAGTATGTCCCAGAACGTGCATACTCTTTTGCTACACACTCAAATGTACGTACTTTTTCATCACAAAAAAAGTACATACTTTTAGGTCGTAGTATAAGTAGGCGAATTGGGACTCAGCCTTACTTTACCAAAAAAAAAAAAATTATTCTATACTCATTTCTGCTTATGGTTTAGCTGCATCATCGAAGGTCAGAAGCAAGTACATTGGTCAATAAAGTGAGATTAAATGCATAAAAATGTATGTTAAAATAATTTAGTTATTGGA
This sequence comes from Leuciscus idus, assembly GCA_021554675.1. NCBI lineage: Eukaryota > Metazoa > Chordata > Actinopteri > Cypriniformes > Leuciscidae > Leuciscus > Leuciscus idus. Next base: position 701,461 of record CM038630.1, on the reverse strand, counting down.
GGTTTGCATAGAATTCTGATTCTGCATTTCACTGATTATATTCATTTTGAGGAATATTGAATCTTTTTTTGTGCAAGTGAGATGAGTAAATGCTCATATTTAGTCTAGAACTACAATAACCATCATGTTTACACACACACACACACACACACACACACACACACACACACACACACACACACACACACACACACACACACACACACACACACACACACAAACGCCTCTGCACTTATGATTTGTCTCAACATGAGGACAGGAGAGCTGTCAGTCTATAAATATGAAAACAAAGTAACGTTACTTATTTGAAAAAGTAACTCAGATATTTTGTTGTAATTTTTAAAAGTAATGCATTAGTTACTTGAAAAAAGTAATCTGATTACGTAACTCAAGTTACATGTAATGAGTTCCACACAACACTGGTCTTCAGTCACGGTGTTTATCAAGCAGGATTGCTCATATTCCTCTCACAGATCACGTGTGTGTAGAAGTTTATGACGGCTTCTGCTCAGGAATCAGTGTGTTTCCTTCAACACGTGCGGATCTGACTCTTTTGTGTCAGTAATGAAGAACAGGTTTGTGTCTCTCTGGTAATGAGCAGACCTTGGTTGCTATGGTTACGCTATTCACTGTCCTGTAACTCTCTTCACCTCAAAGAGTTTGCACTGCACACACACTGGATGAGGATGAGGATGATAATGATGAGGAAGAATAGGTTGAAAATTAATGAAACTATTTTTTTTTTTTTTTAAAAATACTTTACCACAATTTACTAAATATATATATTTAAAATAATGACTTTTATGTGTGAAGCAATAGTTCCGCATTGGGCATTACAAGACATTCTGGTTGAGCGCTATTCCTAAACAAACACGCAGCTGAGATATTATTTGAATATGAATGAATGCTGAATCTTTCTTTAAAAAACACTGTTTTGTAGAGGACACACACACACACACACACACACACACACACACACACACACACACACACACACACACACACACACACACACACACCAATGTTTGTCAGTGAATGTACATTAAAGAGCAGGTTTTATTGTGTCATTTCATGTTATTTGCATTTCTGTTCTTGAGTTTTATCATGAAAAAATAAACACTAAGAAATCATGTCATGCTCATGCTCATAATGTGCCATGTAACACACACACACACACACACACACACACACACACACACACACACACACACACACACACACACACACACACACACACACACACACACACACACACATCAGCGCCCTCTAGTGCGCAGGCGCTGCTAAACCCGCCTCTGTCACATGTCACCGGTCACATGACCCACTTTCCCCAGTCCCTCTCAGGATGGATCAGATTACTGGAATACTGGAATAGGAGTTTAAAACCATTTTATAGGGAATTGTTCGGGGGAATTTCTAGTTTTACTTCAGAGATCAAATGCGTGGCATCATATTTAAATTAGTCTACTTTTTTGGGGTGAAAATGAAAAACGCAGTGACATTATAATGCAGCGCCACCTCGAGAAACTGTTTCATGGTCGTTATTAATGACATCAGATGTTCATTATTCCAGTCCTTTATATAAAGCTAATCTCTCTTAATATGAAACAATCTAAACTTCATCTCAGAATAAACCAAAAGCACAATAAGAGTCTTTAATTTTAAAGAGCACGTGATATTCACACGACACTAATGACATCTGAGTAACTTTACCTCAGATAGCGGAGATTAAACTGATTTAATGAAATTTCAATTAAATGTTAGGCTACTATAATCTGATATAAAAACCCTTATGTCAGAAAGAGAGAGATTATATCACACTCATCACGGCTGATAGCCTATATTAATAATAATAAATGACAGATATATATTAATAATACATGCATTCCTGCACTTGTTTTTAATAGAGTTTTGATAGTTTAATAAGATGTTTTGAGAGATTAATCGTGATTTTGGCGTGTTTTCAGAGTCTGTGTCTGAACTTCCTGTTTCACCTGTTGAGCAGGTACATCAAACACTCTCAAACATGGAGGACAGTCACACACCAGAGCCATAACGAGGCTTATATCTGCTGTAATAACCGCTCATAATCTCTCGTATGTGATCATATATGCCTATCGTGTGTCATGGATGTAAAGAGAAGCTCGTGTAAAGGAGTCGTGTCGTGTGTGTGCGTCGCGTTCGGTGAGTTTCGCTGTTTCTTCGCTCACTTTCGGACAGTTTCAACATATTTGATACACATTTGTTTTTTTTAAGGTGGTTTTTGTTTCTGAAAGACTGTAAATCTATAACCTGCTGTCATTTGAGATCCGTTGAGTGTGTTTTACTTTCTGTTGTGTGTGAAAATAGCCTGTCAATCATCGGCCGTAAACATTACGTGTAACATTCGCTGTTACAGCGTGACCTCAACATCTAGTCAACACTTTACAGTCAGCTTTAATGTTGGAATTCACATGAACTAAGATTAGCATATATGCTTCATAAGTATTTGTCATTGTTAGTTATTGTTCACTAATATAGGTTATTAATGTTAACAAACGCAAGCTTGTTGTAAAGTGTTCTGTCTGGTGTTTGTTCCCTTATTTAAACTTATTTGTCATTGTTAGTCATTGTTATTGTTACTCAAGCGGAAGAAAGAAATGAATGAAGAAGAAAGCCAAAATATTAAATGTCATGGATGTATATATTATATATTTACTGAGTAATCCACTGTTTTGTAGAGTCAAAATGACAATATCTGAGCGCCATAAATATTGTTTTTCCAAGGTTTGCCTCTAACTCAAGAAGAATTACAGATTCTTAACAAACTGTCCTTCTGTAATCTTCATTTTAAAGGCTCTGTATGGTCCAGTCCCAGAGATATGGAGATCTCGATGCGGCTCGGTGTTCATATAGTTGAATTTTACCAGTTTACAATATTTGAAGACCTAATGTGAGTTAATGTGCCTCAGCTTGACCGTTTTCAGTGTGTTTCTGGCACTCAGACAGGAGTGTTGTACGCACTTGTTTTGATAGTGAGAAATGAGATACATTTGTTGTTTCTTGAAGGAACTCAAGAAGTGCTTTTCCCCCATTTTTGGACTGTGACCGTTGGTATATAATGCAGATCGCTGAAGTCAGCAGATTTCACTAATAGACCGATCTCTGTGTAATCATAAATTGATGCTGTCTTTCTAAAGTCATCAGTCATGTAGTTTGCAGTGTGCAGTGTGTAGTGTGCAGTGTGTAGACTAGTGTGCAGTGTGTAGTGTGCAGTGTGTAGTGTGCAGTGTGTAGTGTGTAGACTAGTGTGTATTGTGTAGTGTGTAGTGTGCAGTGTGTAGTGTGTAGTGGCCGGTTGCATCTTTTTGTCCTCAAGACTGGTCATAACTTTAACTTAAACTGTAATTTGCTTCTTTGAATCTGAGAAGTAAGACTGATTACCTCTAATCTGCTTAGTTATCATATCACAACGCAGTGATTGTGTTTCTGCAACCGGCTCTGATTACATAACTGTACGGGTGTAGTTTATAGTGTTTCTCATCAGTCACTCATAAACCACTCCTGTGTTTGATTATGAGTTTGTCAGTTTATGATTTTCATTATTCTGAGGAACTGAATATCAGATATGACAGAGATCTACTTCATGTGCTGGACCGTCTACAGTCGAACGATCTACAGTAATGACCTGAAATCTTCACACACAGAACTGCAGCGCTCGTGATAATCAGAACGATCTAATATATTTATATGGCTCTTGGTTCGAACGAGCCACAGTTAAAGGGATAGTTCACCCAGAGATGACCATTATTTACCATGATTTACTCTCCCTCAACTCATCCTAGTGTATATTACACTCTTCTGTCAGACGAACACAATCTGAGTTATATTCAAACATGGCATGGCTCTTCCAAGCTTTAGAATGGCAGTGAATGGCCGTTTCTGTTTCAAGTCCATAAAAGTGCATCTGTCCATCATAAAAGTGCATCTATCCATCATAAAAGTGTCATTTTATGATGGCCAGATGCACTTTTATGATGGACAGATGCACTTTTATGATGGACAGATGCACTTTTATGTAAGGCTGCAACTAACGATTATTTTGATAATCGATTAATCTGACGATTATTTTTACGATTAATCGATTAATCGGTTTATGTACTTATATTTTAGTTTTGCCCATTTTTTCCCAAGTAAATAATTAACAAAGGGTCTTTATCATTCAACATAGACTTTTTAGAGATTTTAACCATTTTGCATTGTCATATCCTCATCAAAAACATACCTGGAGTTGTGTTTTATGTGTTAGTAATCCTTTGTCGAACTCTTCTGCAATCAAAACACTGACCCATACGTACTCTAGCAAATTTCACAAGGAGATTTCAAATAATGTTTTCACCATGGCAGTCCTTTGGGTTCCTAAAGTAGTTTAACATCCCGAACAAAGCTTA
>CM038630.1:597031-692031 GCA_021554675.1 Leuciscus idus | reverse complement strand
GGGTTTAGGAGTTTTTTGTATGTCCTAATTCGGGGAACAGACACAGTCTCTATATGATGATATCTAGGTGAAAGAGACTCTATGTGATGGGATTTATCTGACCTTGGTGACGTGAGGCCGCTAGCAGACGGTCGGTTAAGCCAGTCTGTCTGCTTCCTGACCTGAGCCCCAGATTGTCATGTTTGAGCTCTAAGACTATGTGCCATATTACTAGAGAGAAGAGCAGCACCATCCCAGGAGGGATGAATACCATCTCTTTTCAACAGGTCAGGTCTGCCCCAAAAACTTTTCCAATTGTCTATGAATTCTATATTATTTTGCAGACACCACTTAGACAGCCAGCCATTGAGTGAGGACAGTCAGCTAAGTATCTCATCACTCTGGCCGAGAAAATTACAGTGTCTTGACATCGTACTTGCGAGTTCACACACCACTTTAATGTTAATTTTAGTGATCTCCAACTGGCGGAGTCGAACATCATTATTGCCGACGTGAATAATAATCTTACGATTAGCATTAGCCAGCACTTTAAAAGTTGCTTTGATGTCAGGTCCGTTTTATAAAAGCAATACCTTTATAAAAGCATTTACTCCGCTTGGCGTCTTGCCTAACAATGCCCTACAGCACAGCCTCTCGTACCTTATTGCTTGCATATATACCGGGCGATATTTCATGCATCCCTATATTTCAGCTGTTTTTTTTAGAATGGTTTGGTAAAGGTTTCTGATCTCTGTCCATTGACTGCAGTAACATCATCTTTTGCATGTGTGTTTCTCTGTAGTTCTTCCACTTCTCGTCTCGGGCGTACCCGCCGCTGGAGGATTATTTTAAGGATCGTGTGAAGTGGCTGGGCAGCCCGTCCGGTGGAGACGCTTCGATCCAGCTCCTGAACGCCACGCTCACTGATAACGGCACCTACATCTGTGCCGTACGCAACCCCCCCGACGTGCATGGAAGCCCAGCCCAGACCGTGCTCAGCGTCACGCCACAGAGTGAGAACACACACACACACACACACACGTGTGTGATCATACATGTGCAGGTCACATCAAACCTGTCTTCCTCAGAACTAAAGTCCCCCTGTAGTCAACATTTTTTTTCCTTTCTCTTCAAGCCTTAAAATATCTTGAATGTAACTCGACACCCTTGAATCATTTAGTCAAGTCAAGTCAAGTATATTTGTATAGCGCTTTTCACAATACAGATTGTATCAAAGCAGCTTCACAGTATTAAATTAAAATAATACAACAAAGTTTGTTTCAAGAGGAATTTATTGATTGATAAAATTAAATTAAATATCCCCAAAATATCCCCAACTGAGCAAGCCAAAGGCAATTTAGTATGCGCGGTTCTATGAATATGCAAATGAGCGCCGCCTCCACTCACTCACTCAGCTCAGAGATCCACTGGTTGACGATCACACATTGATCTGATTGGTTACAAGGTAGTTTGTGACGTCAGAAACACCAGATTTTCATGATATGTCCCCTTTAAAGCACATTAAAAACACCACATAGACACATAAACAACACTAAAAGCTGGATTTTCAGCACAGGGGACTTTAAAGTGACAGCAGCCTAATAAACCTGCTCCTTTTATAAAGTACATTCAATCCAAAGCGACTTACATTTCATTCAAGGTTTACCTTTATGTTCGATCATGTGTTTTCTCCGGGAATCGTTGCTCTCCAGTTTCCTCACGCGTGCGTGTGTGTGTCCGTCAGGAGCGTCGCTGGCCTTCACGGATGTGGGCGTGTTGCTGGTGTTTGTTCTGGTCCCGTCAGGAATCATCACACTCCTCCTGCTGGGCCGGATCCTGTGTCCGTGTTCCTCCGAGAGCCCGGGTCCCGACGCGACCCATCACTCGCCCATCGAGGAGCCCGCCGGGTAAGAACCAGTGCCTGAACCAGTGCTCTCAGAGCAGCGCTGTGCTGTGACTGATGAGTGTGTCTCTGACGACTGTGTCTCTCTGACAGTGAGGAGTATTTCTACGAGACGCAGAAGAAGAGCTCCATGTGCTGCTGTTACTTCAAGGTAAACCACCGTCTGGAGTGTGCAGGAAATATTGCGAGTCTTTATTCTGACTTATATCGGGATAGAATTGGTTGTATAGTTGATGAGCTGTGTTTCCTGTTTTTTAATCACTATAAAGTGTATAAAGTGCCATAGAAATAAAGCTGTGGTGTGTGTGTGTGTGTTTCAGGGCTCCGAGTATGAAGTCGACTACATGCAGGAGAAACCCCACGAGCTCACCTTCACCGACTCACAGTGTTAGATGAACTCCTTCAGTGTGTGCGTGTGCGCACGTGTGTGTGTGTGGTGTGTGGTGTGTGTGTGTGCGCGTGTGTGTGTGCGCGTGTGTGTGTGCGCGTGTGTGTGTGCGCGTGTGTGTGTGAGCGTGCGTGTGCGTGTGTGCGCGTGTGCGTGCGCGTGCGTGTGTGCGCGTGTGTGTGCGTGCGTGTGTGCGCGTGTGCGTGCGCGTGCGTGTGTGTGCGCGTGTGTGTGCGCGTGTGTTTGTGTGTGTGTGTGTGTGTGCGTGTGTGTGGTTCTTGCATGGATAAAGTTTGATAAACCCAGACGTCATTCTACTGATGAGACTTCCTGTTTTGAGTGGGTAATTTTGGTTATTTATAACGATGGACTGTTACTGTAATCTATGGATTAAATGACTATAAACGATGAGAGAAGACAAGCTGATTTGATATGAATCAATCAACATTCAGCGTCTGAAGGTTCTTGAAGAACCCGAGTCTCGTTTTCAGACTCGTTGTGCAAGGATCTTTAGGCGGGTCACATGAGAGATTCGAGTGATCTGATTGGCTGATTCTGTTTCCTGAGATCCTGCATGTTCTACCATTACTTTTCACCCCGATAAAGACCTTTCTACAAATCTATTTTGTTTATATATAATATGAAATACAACTTTAACATTATTAACTATTTTTTATGAACTAATTATTTTTTATAATTCACATCATAGAACAGCATTTGCATTGAAAAGTCTGCCTCAGTTTGGACTGATCCTGTATAAGGTTTACTTCCTGATGTTAGCCGGCTTCAGCTGTTAGATTACAGAGAAAGCTCTCAGCTTATACTAGAGTATGACCGTCATGTTCATTTCCACTCTGTATGATTTCTGTGAATGCAGTTTCTAACTCTTCAAACAGGGTGTAGTAGTTTTCACTGTATTTGCTGAAGCTTAAGGTCAAATGTATTATAGCATAAAAAAATATATATAAATAAATGATATTTACATTAAACACACATCTGAGTCTGATCTCCTGAATCTCCAGAAATCATGTTTTATTAACAAAGTTTGAGAGGAACATGTTCAGGACTCTGTGCAGGAGTCTTTCCTCCACACCTAACTCCTCATCCATGTGTTTATGGTCCTGCTCTGTGCACTGGAGCGCAGTCCTGCTGGAACAGGAACATCCCCAAACTCTTCCCACAAAGTTGGAGCATGAAACTGTCTAAAATATCTTGGTTTGCTGAAGCATTAAGAGTTCCTTTCCCTGGAGCCCTGAAGAACACCCCTCCCCCCTCCCCTAAACAACCCCACACCATCACCCCCCTCCCCCACACACCCCACACCATCACCCCCCTCCCCCAAACACCCCACACCATCACCCCCCCTCCCCCAAACAACACCACACCATCACCCCCCTCCCCCACACCATCACCCCCCCTCCCAAACAACCCCACACCATCACCCCCTCCCCCTCACACCCCACACCATCACCCCCCTCCCCCACACCATCACCCCCCCCTCCCCAACAACCCCACACCATCCCCCCCTCCCCAAACAACCCCACACCATCACCCCCCCTCCCCCACACCATCACCCCCCCCTCCCAAACAACCCCACACCATCCCCCCCTCCCAAACAACCCCACACCATCACCCCCCTCCCCCTCACACCCCACACCATCACCCCCCAAACAACCCCACACCATCACCCCCCTTCCCCAAACAACCCCACACCATCACCCCCCTCCCCCACACCATCACCCCCCCTCCCAAACAACCCCACACCATCACCCCCTCCCCCTCACACCCTACACCATCACCCCCCCAAACAACCCCACACCATCACCCCCCCAAACAACCCCACACCATCACCCCCCCTCCCCCAAACAACCCCACACCATCACCCCCCCTCCCCCTCCACCAAACAACCCCACACCATCACCCCCCCTCTCTCCCAAACAACCCCACACCATCACCCCCTCCCCTCTCTCCCAAACAACCCCACACCATCACCCTCCTGCACCAAACAACCCCACACCATCACCCCCCTCCACCAAACAACCCCACACCATCAACCCCCCTCCACCAAACAACCCCACACCATCACCCCCCCTCTCTCCCAAAAAACCCCACACCATCACCCCCCTCCCCTCTCTCCCAAACAACCCCACACCATCACCCCCCTCCACCAAATAACCCCACACCATCACCCTCCCTCCACCAAATAACCCCACACCATCACCCCCCCTCCACCAAACAACCCCACACCATCACCCCCCTCCACCAAACAACCCCACACCATCACCCCCGCTCCACCAAATAACCCCACACCATCACCCCCCCACCAAACAACCCCACACCATCACCCCCGCTCCACCAAACAACCCCACACCAAAACCCCCCTCCACCAAACAACCCCACACCATCACCCCCGCTCCACCAAATAACCCCACACCATCACCCCCCCACCAAACAACCCCACACCATCACCCCGCTCCACCAAACAACCCCACACCATCACCCCCCCTCCCAAACAACCCCACACCATCACCCCCCTCCCCCTCACACCCTACACCATCACCCCCCCAAACAACCCCACACCATCACCCCCCCAAACAACCCCACACCATCACCCCCCCTCCCCCAAACAACCCCACACCATCACCCCCCTCCCCCTCCACCAAACAACCCCACACCATCACCCCCCCTCTCTCCCAAACAACCCCACACCATCACCCCCTCCCCTCTCTCCCAAACAACCCCACACCATCACCCTCCTGCACCAAACAACCCCACACCATCACCCCCCTCCACCAAACAACCCCACACCATCAACCCCCCTCCACCAAACAACCCCACACCATCACCCCCCCCTCTCTCCCAAAAAACCCCACACCATCACCCCCCTCCCCTCTCTCCCAAACAACCCCACACCATCACCCCCCTCCACCAAATAACCCCACACCATCACCCTCCCTCCACCAAATAACCCCACACCATCACCCCCCCCTCCACCAAACAACCCCACACCATCACCCCCCTCCACCAAACAACCCCACACCATCACCCCCGCTCCACCAAATAACCCCACACCATCACCCCCCCACCAAACAACCCCACACCATCACCCCGCTCCACCAAACAACCCCACACCAAAACCCCCCTCCACCAAACAACCCCACACCATCACCCCCGCTCCACCAAATAACCCCACACCATCACCCCCCCACCAAACAACCCCACACCATCACCCCGCTCCACCAAACAACCCCACACCATCACCCCCCACTCCACCAAACAACCCCACACATTTTACATTTACATTTAGTCATTTAGCAGACGCTTTTATCCAAAGCGACTTACAAATTAGGACTAAATTAAGCGAGTCATCATGAAGAGGCAAAAACAACGCAAGAAGTGCTCAAAATACGAAGTTCAGGCATTATTCAGAGTAGCATAAGCCCGATAAGTGAGGTTTTAAAGGGAGAGGGAATTTAAAAAAAAAAATTTTTTATGAGGTTAAGTGCTCACGGAAGAGATGGGTTTTCAGCTGTCTTTTGAATGTTGTCAGGGATTCTGCATTCCGGATGAGTAGCCAGTGCAGAGAGATGAACAGAGGAGTGACGTGGGCCCTCTTGGGCTTGTTGAAGACAAGACGAGCTGCAGCATTCTGAATCATTTGTAGAGGTTTAGTTGCACATGATGGAAGTCCGGCCAGAAGAGCATTGCAGTAGTCAAGCCTAGAAATTATGTAGTTGCATGCTCAGTTAGGAAAGGCCTGATCTTCCTGATGTTGTGCAGTGCAAACCTGCATGATCGAGCTGTCTTTGAAATGTGATCTGTGAAGGTCAGCTGGTCATCAAACGTTACTCCAAGATTTCTGAGCGACCTTGATGGGGTGATTGATGATGGTTCTAGCTGGATAGTGAAGTTGTGCTGTAGAGACGGATTGGCAGGGAGGACGAGAAGCTCAGTCTTTGCCAGGTTGAGCTGCAGGTGATGTTCCTTCATCCATGTCGAGATGTCCGCCAGACAGCTTGAGATCCGTGCAGCTACTGTGGGATCATCTGGTTGAAATGAGAGGAAGAGCTGTGTGTCATCAGCATAGCAGTGGTATGAGAAACCGTGTGCCTGTATGATGTGTCCAAGTGATGTGGTGTAGATGGAGAAGAGGAGGGGACCAAGAACTGAACCCTGAGGAACCCCTGTGGTCAGATGATGTGCTCTGGATGCCTCGCCTCTCCATGCGACCCTGAAGGACCTACCTGTGAGATAGGACTCGAACCAGTGGAGTGAAGTTCCTGTGATGCCCAGTGATGAGAGGCTGGACATAAGGATCTGATGATTCACAGTGTCGAAGGCAGCAGACAGATCCAGGAGAATGAGGACTGAAGATTTGGAAGCAGCTTTTGCAATCCGTAGGGCTTCTGTGACCGACAGTAATGCAGTCTCAGTTGAATGCCCTTTCTTGAAGCCAGATTGGTTGGCATCCAGCTGGTTGTTCAGAGACAAGAAGGATGTTAGTTGGTTGAAACCAGCTCTTTCAAATGTTTTCGCAATGAATGGTAGGAGAGAGATAGGTCTGTAATTCTCTACAGATGATGTGTTTAGTGTTGGTTTTTTAAGCAGTGGAGTAACCCGAGCCTGCTTGAATGCTGTAGGGAAAGTGCCAGTATGTAGGGATGAGTTGATGATGTGTGTGAGTGCTGGTAGAAGTGTGGGAGAGATTGCTTGTAGAAGGTGTGAGGGGATGGGGTCTAGAGGGCAGGTGGTAGGATGACTGGAGAGGAGAAGTGTAGATACTTCTTCCTCGGTTAGCGGAGAAAAGGAGGACAGAGGGATATTGGCTGTGGAAGGGGTCAGACTGGGTTCCTGTGTGTGTGGAGCTGAGAACTGACTGCTGATAGATATTGTTTTGTTGGTGAAGAAGTTCGCAAAATCGTCAGCAGTTAAAGAGGAGGTGGGTGGTGGTGGAGGTGGACAGAGGAGAGAGTTGAATGTCTTGAAGAGTGATCGTGTGTTGGAGGAGCTGTTGATCTTATTGTGGAAGAAGTATGTCGATTTTGAAGCATGAACATCAACAGAAAAGGAAGAGAGGAGAGATTTATACATACTCAGGTCAGATGTGTCTTTTGATTTGCGCCATTTCCTCTCCGCTGCCCTGAATTCGGTCCGGTGTTCACGAAGAACCTCAGATAACCAGGGGTTAGAGGGAGTAGCGCGTGCTGGCCTGGAGGAGAGAGGGCAGATATTGTCTAGAGAAGAGTTTAGAGTGGAGCATAAGGTATCCGTTGTGGTATTCACATCCAGAGATGAGAATTGTGAGGGTGGGGGAAGAGAAGATGACACGGTAGAGGAAAGATGGGAGGGAGAAAGTGAGCGCAGGTTTCGCCTGAAAGTGACTGGTGGGGGGGGGGGGTGGTGGTGCAGGGGTAGAGAGTTGTAGACTGAAAGTAATGAGGAAATTATCTGAAACATGGAGAGGTCTCACCAAAATGTTGTCTGTGATGCAGTTGCGTGTGTAAACCAGGTCCAGTTGGTTGCCTGATTTGTGAGTTCCTGTGGTGATGAGTCGTTTGAGATCAAAAGAGGCTAGGAGAGAGATGAAGTCTGTTGCATGCAACTTTTCGAGATGAATGTTGAAGTCACCAAAGACTAGAAGTGGGGTGCCGTCCTTAGGGAAAGAGGACAGCAGCACATCCAGCTCCTCTACGAAGTTACCCAGCTGACCTGGGGGGCGATAAATGACTACAATATGGATCTTATTGGGAGTTGTAAGTGTAATAGCGTGATATTCAAATGAGTTGTTGTTGCATAGAGAAGAGAGTGCCGAGTATTTCCAATTGTTAGAAATGAGAAGCCCTGTACCCCCACCCCTCCCAGACTGGCGAGGTGAGTGAGAGAAGGAGAAGTTGTTAGAGAGAGCAGCGGGGGTAGCTGAGTCTTCTGGACGAATCCAGGTCTCAGTCAAGCCCAGGATACTAAGAGTAGAATGAGATGCAAAGGCTGGAATAAAGTCAGCTTTATTGACTGCTGACTGACAATTCCATAGACCCATGGAAAGAGAGAGAGGTGTGTGTGAGGATGAGAAAATGGGACGCAGATTAGCAGTATTGCGCTGCCTTTTGCGCGTGATGAAAGGGCGTTGCCGAGAGATAACAGGAATGTATTGAAAGCACATGTTGCGTAAGGTGAAAAAAAAAGACACATCACCCCCCCTCCACCAAATAACCCCACACCATAACCCCCCCTCCACCAAATAACCCCACACCATAACCCCCCCTCCACCAAACAACCCCACACCATCACCCCCCTCCACCAAACAACCCCACACCATAACCCCCCCTCCACCAAACAACCCCACACCATCACCCCCCTCCACCAAACAACCCCACACCATAACCCCCCCTCCACCAAACAACCCCACACCATAACCCCCCCTCCACCAAATAACCCCACACCATAACCCCCCCTTCCACCAAACAACCCCACACCATCACCCCCCTCCACCAAACAACCCCACACCATCACCCCCCCTCCACCAAACAACCCCACACCATCACCCCCCCCTCCACCAAATAACCCCCCACCATCACCCTCCTCCACCAAACAACCCCACACCATCACCCCCCCTCCCCTCTCTCCCAAACAACCCCACACCATCACCCCCTCCTCCACCAAACAACCCCCCCTCCACCAAAAATTTTTTTAGTTTGGCTCGCATCTGTGGCGAGCAGGACGAGGCTGAGGGTGGCGCGAGGCCTCATTAATGAAGAGCGACACCTGTGAGACGCACCGGTCTCGGATCTCTCACGGAGAAGCGGAAGCATAAAGGAGGAGCGACGACAGTGGAGATCGAGAGAGGCCAGGCCTGGATTTATGTTGTGGATTATGTTTTATTATGTGACAGCAGTCGTCCATGAGGGGATGCTGTCTTTTACTTTTGTTTTGTATTTGTTTTATTTTTGATATTAAAGTCTGTTGAATGTTCGCCGGTTCCCGCCTCTTCCTTCCCACAACATTTAACCTCGTTACAACGTCCCATTGGATTACATGGAGAGGGTGGAGCTTATTACCAATACCTCAGACAGCCACCAGGGGGCGCTCGAAACGCTTCACTCTTCAGGACATGTGCGGGAACCAAACGGTTCTTCAATGGCAGCAAAACCTTTTGGAACCTTTATTTGGGAAAGCGACTTAATTTAGCAAATCTTTAGATCTTTTGAATCCGTCTTAAGATGGACATTATAGTCTCACATTATTTTATTTGTATATTTATGAGAATGATCAAATGGATTCTGCTTATGGTTTTATAGTCATTGGCTGATCTCTTTCTATGAATGTGGTCAGTTCATTATTGGTTATGATGCATCTCAATCCATTTTCCTAAACAATATCAGTGCAATATGAATTTGTGGATGTAAAAGCATTTTGAGGAGTTTTTTTTAATGCTTTGAGTGATATCTTACAGCCCAGAGTGAGTCGCACCTCTCTAATGCATCCAGCATGAGTTTGTGTGTGTGTGTGTGTAAGTCATCCGCTCTGGATGTCGCTCTGGCCTGTTGCCATGGAGACGGCGCATCAGCGGAGATGCATGGGATTCAGCCGTGTCCGTGGGGTCCTGTGAACACACACACACACACACACACACACACACACACACATTAGGAGGGAGAGATGGATGGAGTTTCACCATCAGCTGGAGTCAGAGGATGCCGTTTCCGTGTGGTTGCCGTGGCAACAGTTGCCAGCCTGATCGGGGGTGGAGGTGCAGTCGTTGTAGGGCGTTTGATGCAGACTGGAGGTATCGCACACACACACACACAAGATCCGAATCAGCAAAATGCAAATGCACTAAAGTCACAAACCTCACAGAAACACCGTTATGCCTGAAACACATCACTGTTACGCCTGAAACACATCACTGTTACGCCTGAAACACATCACTGTTACGTCTGAAACACATCACTGTTACGTCTAAATGTTGTAAGTTCTGTCAGTGTGGAGGAAGGGTCCTGCACTTGGCCTGTGTTTATTACTTAATTTGATATTAATGTGCATTGTTTCATCATAAAATAGATACCTTGACTTTCATGGCTTCTCTTTAATTGATTTCTGGTAATATACCGCAGTCTTCAGTCCCTCAGGTTAACACCTGGTCATCTGTTTAGTTGTTTCTAAGCAGCTTTCCAGAGGATTGTGGAGATCAGTCATAATTCACTCAAACATGATCATTTACTGATGTCCTTCAAACCTGCATGAGTTTCTATCATCCGCTGAACACACAAGAATCTATTTTGAAGAACCCTGGGAAACTAACAACATTGGACCCCATTGACTTTCATTGATATTTGATTTCACACAAGAAAGTCAGTCAGTCATACAGGTTTGGACACATTTTCCCCCGTATTTTATCATCATGCCATGAACAGCCAGTAGTCAAGATGACCTTTAGTTCAGGATGACCTCTGACGTCAGTTTTAGAGATTTAGATGTGGAATTACAGCTGGATTGTGTGCGGATAAAGGTATTACAGTTACACTGAGATCTAACATGACTGTGAAGACGCAGTAAATCAGCCCGTCTAACTCTCCGGGAATGTTCCCGATTGATTTCTTTCAATGAGAGTTTCTCTCTTCTATAATTAATGAGTTTTACAATTATTTTCCTGTTTATTACCGTGAAGCTGCTGTGAAACAATCTGTATAGTATAAAGGGGTTGTAGAAATAAATGTTGTGAATGTTGTTTTTGTAAGAAAATACTGTTTAAAGTTGGTCTTTTCTCCTCTATTGTGTCGTATATCCCAGTGAAACGCTTCTGGAACAAGAACACATGTGGGCGGGGCTTGATTGTGTCTGTGGGGAATTGATTGGATGGTTGTGGTTTGCTATTGGCTGAACTCATGTGAGTGACAGGTTGCCCCGCCCACATCATCAGATAAGAGAAGAGGAACTTATTCTGATTCAAGATTACTAGGAACATGAATTTAATATACACAATAATAAATCATTTATAATAAACATTGCAATATCGTCTACCAGGAAGGGTTAGTAACATTTTATGTATTTACTTTCTGTTCAAATTGGAAAAATAATAACATCGCTGTAGTGTGCTGACAATGAAGAATCATGTTTAGCTCAGTGTGTTGCAGATTCTTCGTACTTCTTCTTTCAGTGACGTACATATACGAGCAGTGAACATGTGGAGGAAAGGTGTGTGTTTGAGAGCAGATGTGTGTGTTTGACCTTCACAGACACACTGAGAGTCATGCGGTTCTGATGGAGATGTCCAGCTATTGAGTCAGAGAGGGTCCCTCAGGAACCGGCCTCTGGGATCCCGAACACACACACACACACACACACACACACACCCTGGGGCGAGAACACATGGGCATCATTCACAGCCGTTACCATGGGAACAGCAGCCTTAAAGGGGACATATCATGAAAATCTTTCTCCGTGTGTAAGTGCTATAATCGGGTCCCGGTGCTCCTACCAACCCAGAAAACATGAAAAGTGAAACCCAGTAACTTTGTTTTGGTGACCCTTTCTCTGCAAGCATGTCAAAAAATAAGCCGATCAGACTTCGCTCTCCTTCTGACGTATGAAGAGGATCTTATTATAATATTCCCGGCCCTTAATCTGCACGTTTACACACACCAGCTGACATTTGGTTTCACAAGCGACAACAGAGACCAGTTCTAACGCAATGATAAAGATCCAGCAAAGCCTGAAACTGTTCTGTGGTTGAGCACAGACGAGCACTGAACACTATTGACCAGAACATGTCACCGCTGTCTTATAAACACCTCAGGAACTGTGGACACTTGTGGAGAAGTTAAACATGATGATGAGATGATCAGTGTAACTCCACAACAACTACAGAAATGTCAGAAACATTCAGAAACTCTTCCTGAGTCTCTCCGTAAGGCTGCACTCGCTACTGGTTATTCTGGGATTCTGGATGAGTGAGATTGGCCTGTTTTGTTATTGCCGGAGTTTCTGAAGCTCGAGTAAAGACTCCGCCCTCTTCTGAACGGAGGCGGAGCTAAAGCTCATTTGCATTTAAAAGGACACACACAAAAACGGCATGTTTTTGCTCACACCCAAAAAGGGGCAAATTTGACAAGCTGTCATAAATGATTGGCATTTTTAGCTGAATTTTCGCAGGCACATTCTGGAGACACCACAGATTTATATTACATCTTGAGAAAAGGGGCATGATATGTCACATTTAAAGCTGCTATCAAAATTAGTTTTTTTAATAAGTGGCGAACATCTCGTGAAGAGGGGCATAATATGTCACCTTTAATGTGTCCTGTTCCTGTGTTACAGATCTATTGGACACACACACACACACACACACACACACACACACACACACACACACACACACACACACACACACACACACAGAGAGAGGTGCTCATATAAGCACTGGAACCTCAGTGGACAGATTTATGCATTCATATAGAGTGTGATCAGGGCGGGGCCGTGCGCGCGTGTCCGCGGGAGGGGTGGGCGCAACGGGTTCATCGGCGCGCGCGCGCCTGTGTGTGTGTGTGTGTGTGAGTGAGAGAGAGAGAGAGGGAGGGGGTTTATAGGGTGGGATTTACTCTCATTGTTGGCAGTGGAGACAGACAGACAGTGTGACTGAGGCTCAACTGTGATGAGTTTAAGCATCAGAATCATCAGCTGTTGATACAGCCGGTGTGTGTGAACGACAGAGAGAGAGAGAGAGAGAGAGAGAGAGAGAGAGAGAGAGAGAGAGAGCAGAGAAGAGAAGAGAAGAGGAAGAGACAGAGCGAGACGCTGAAAGGATACAACTATGCTGTGCTGTATCAGAAGAACTAAGCCGGTAAATATCTGGATTATTCACACTTTTGCTACTGTAACCTGTGTGAGGATGATGATGATGATGATGAGCACACACACACTCTGTAAAGCGCGTGAGATCAGTTTAATCAGGACTGTACCTGTCAGACAGGTGTATCATCATGCTGCATTATAAGAGTGTAGTAGTGAAGCTGGATTGTGTGTGTGTGATGAGTTTCAGGGTGTGGTGTGTGTGTGTGTGTGTGTGTGTGTGTGTGTGTGTGTGTGTGTGTGTGTGTGTGTGTGTGTGTGTGTGTGTGTGTCTCAACAGATATTAGTGTCTCGATGGAATTATAATGATTTCTCTGGAGATGAAAGTTGGATGTAATTAAGCTCTCAAGCGGGAATGTGAGTGTTTTATGAAGCAGTAGAAGGTTTAATGTTCTAAAGGCTTTAGAAGTGTGTGTGTGTGTGTGTGTGAGCCGCGCCTCGCGCCGCTTTTGAGGAATCCTGTCGTGTGTGTGTTCGGGTCTGTTCAACATCTTTACTCATCTTTACCGCAGGTGAATCATTCGCCTCTCTTTTGTTCTTACACTCCACTGCACGCGACGCGACGCGAGGAGAACACGAGCGTCTGACGCGAGACTGTGTGTGTGTGTGTGTGTGAGAGAGATGGAGCTGTAGACATGAGGAAGATGAAGGGTGTGGTCTTCTTGTCTCACTCCTGCAGAAACACGCGCGCGCGCCCACGCTTCTGCTCGAGTCTTTATTTGAATATTGTGAATCAGGTGCAGATCTGACGTCAGCGCGTTATAATGGCGCGTGAATATTCATGAGTCAGTGCAGGTGAATTATAATCGCGACCTGAAGATTTTAAGGCGTGTCTCTTCTGTGTGTGTGTGTGTGTGTGTGAGAGAGAGAGAGAGTGAGTGAGTGAGTGAGTGAGTGTGTGTCTGTCTGCACGCATGTCTCGTGTGTGTGTGTGTGTGTGTGTGTGTGTGTGTGAGAGAGAGTGTTGAGTGTGTGTGTGTGTGTGTGTGTGTGTGTGTGTGTGTGTGTGTGTGTGTGTGTGTGTGTGTGTGTGTGTGTGTGTGTCGTGGGTTGTGTGGTGTGTGTGTGTTTTTCTCGTGGGTTGTGTGTGTGTGTGTGTGTTTCTCGTGGGTTGTGTGTGTCTTGGGGTGTGTGTGTCTTGGGGTGTGTGTGTTGTGTGTCGTGTGTGTGTGTGTGTGTGTGTGTGTGTGTGTGTGTGTGTGTGTGTGTGTGTGTGTGTTTCTCGTGGGTTGTGTGTGTCTTGGGGTGTGTGTGTCGTGTGTGTGTGTGTGTGTCGTGGGGGCTGGTGGATTTAAGGTGTGGCTCCTTCACTAATACTGCAAGACTGTTCAGATTTATACTGCATAATTTTATTTAACATGCAGAAATATTTCTAATAATAATCAGATGATTTTCGATCCTGTATTGTGAAATATTTGCTCCACAGGCTTTAAGCCTCAGAATCAGAAACGGTCTCACAAGACACCGGTTGATCTGAAACACACTCGTTTTTGTCGGATTATTGATCTTGTTTCCACTACTGGTCATTTTATTGGCTTTTGTTGTAGCGTGACCTTTGAACCCAACAACCAAAACCCGGTTACATTCCCAACCATCAAATGAAGTGACCCATGACTCATAGGTGTGTGTGTGTGTGTGTGTGTGTGTGTGAGGATGAGTTACGACCAGGCCTCGCTCCAGATGATGCTGTCAATCTCCTGACTGGACACGCCCTCTTTTTCCTGTAAAAAATGAATAACTCTTCAATCTACAGACTTCAGCCTGTGAACTGTCTGGCAGGACACATGACACGCTTATTGATTGCCTTTTCCCCATATCATATTTTAGTAGTCATCATAAATTAGGTATAAAACACTCATTTTTAAATCGGCATCATGTTACCATGGAAACAGAGCTTTATAACTTTTAGCTGGCTCCTCCCACTAGTGGGCGTTGTAATTTTTCATATTTTACAAAAGCTTTGAAGTTTGGATAGTGTGTGTTCACAGTTAACAAACCGTTCATCATATGTGTGCGTCTATCACATGATAAAATACATTCTCTCGTTAAACCACATCAAACACTCCAGAAGATCAAGTTCATTTTTAATTGCTTTTTTTGTAGAAAACTTTGTCTATTGTTCGTTTCATTCCAACAGTTATTCAGCCGTTAACGAGCTTTACCTCTGAGATCAGCAGATGATGTCATAATGTGTGGTGTGAATATGACTCGAGAATGACTCACTCTGAGTGACAACACACACACACACACACACACACACACACACACACACACACACACACACACACACACACACACACACACACACACACACACACACACTTTCTCACACACACACACCCCCCTGAGCAACAGGTCCAGACCCGAGCGCTGTGTGTGAGAACACCTGTTGACCATCACAGTGTGTGTTATTTTGGTATCATTGAGAGTATAGTTTTTATTAATAATAAAGATCTGTACGGATCAAATATGACACTGACTGACAGCCAGAGATGTGTATTGATTAATAGTGAGTGTAACACAGTCTGCATCTACAGGTTATGAGAAGAGATGCTGCATAAACCACTGCTCACACACCCAGTCCACACAGAGCAATAAATCCATATACCATATGCAGAAATGACACAGTTCTCTGCAGTGCATTAGTAAGATTGCATATATAAATGAAAAAGTGTTTTGGAATCAAATAGCCTTCATCTAACTGTCATTTATTTGGCATGCATTCAGTTTGCATTTATGATTTGACACTATTTTCATCTGCTTTAAGCTACTTATGAGTTTGTTCTATGAATGTTTTTGTCATGCATTATATATGTCACACATTTTCTTTCATTTTATGCTTGCTTTTTTTCATTAGACACATTTGAATATTAAATTAAAAGGCCCTCTGTGGACAAATGCCTCCCTGGACCCTGATGGACGAGGTAAATATTGACCATTAATATTCAGTGTTCACCTTTCTCCCTTTTTTTGTTCTTCTTGGTCTGATGTCAATCTCTCTCATATCTTCACATTTGCTTTGCTTTTAGCTTTGCCATGTTATGCAGATATTGATTATTAATATGAACAAGCTAATTATATGTGATTTTGGTTGCGAGCAGAAAACACTCTGATGTGAAATGAGTGTGTGATCCTGAAGAGACTGAACTCCAGCTCTGATGGCATTAATCATGTCGGAATGAATCCCAAAGGGAAACAAGGACTTTTTTTTGCAGGAGTCCACGATTCTTGAGATCCGTCTGGATGATTATCACTCACTTCAATGAAAAGTTTTTTAAACAAAAGGGACACAAAGTCTTTTCCTTGAGACTGAAGTTGAGACTCACTGATCCTTCATGTCACCAATCCCAGGAAAATTGCTCGGCATGCTTGTAATTGTGGGATTTCAGCAGCTGAACGTCCTTCCAAGTTCTAGTTAGAAATCACTGATCCAGATTCTTCAACTGGACATCCGATTAAATCTTCATTAGCCGCGTTTCCACCAAAATAACCCGGAACAATTTGTCCCAGGAAGTTTTTCCCCCAGACCTGTTGCTGTCTGCGTTTCCACCGCGGTCTAAAGTACCGTAAAGATTAAGGCAATTTCATACTCTGTATTTAAGCTCAGTAAAGCCTGAACCTCGTCGTCGGTCCATCTGTCATATTTTTTAAACTCCATTGTTGATTCGAATAGCAAACAACTGTTACTGCACGCACCGCAACAGACTTAAAAAATGGTGGTTAAAATAAAATTCTGCGTGAATTCAACCAATTAAAATGCGGCATGAACTCAACCAATCAGCATGTTCAGTGCCCAAGTCCCACCCCTGAAAGTTCCTAAACTTTGAAAAAATACTACATCGCGAGCAGGGACTTTCCGATGGGGAAAATATTTACCCAGAACTTCATTTAGACCCTGATTCCTGCGGTGGAAACACACTGAGTACCAGCCCAATGTCCCAAGTTCCTGCGGTGGAAACGCAGTTATAATAGTACATACAGATGCATGATGGGAAGGTATTTTCCTTTGGCCACTCACTGTAAAGGCTCGTTCACACCAATGACAATAACTATAACAATATACAGTAGTTTTAAAAAAATCATTCAGAAATGTAAAAATGTCCACACCACAGCATTTAATAAACAGAACGATATTGTGTGTTGGTGTAGATGCTAATATAGTTATCGTTATAGTTCTTGGAGTGAACGGGGCTTTAGAAACCGATCCATGTGTCCAGTCAGTCAGTCGGTCCATTTTGTTTGTAGCTTCACCAACTTGGCTTGAATGGTCAGTTCTCTATTGTATTGAGACTATATCTCCACTCCAACACACATCCTATACGTAAGGAAATTTGCCCCTCCAGGTCTGGTAACGTGTGTACTCTTCAAGACAATCCGGCTTAGTGCCCTATAAAACACCTATAGTGGTGTGAATTCATTGCTTCTTTGATCTCCACTTTGTTGCAAGACGTGGAAGCTCAATACTTTATTCAGCTCGTAATCCACTTACTTTAAGGTCAGGCGTCGGTCTGTGGGCAGCCTCTCAGGATTGCTGTGTAAAGTTTAATTTTTTCAGTTGCATTGATAGAAGTTCTATGTAAGGCGTTTTGGATGCGGTTGCATAAACCTAGGAGCAGCAGTAAGATCCGAGCAAACTTCTTTCATCCATTACTCTGTGTCTCTGGTGTGCCGCGAAGTGGCCAATCCAGTCAGACACGTTGGATGCACATTGTAGTGTAAACATTCACGGGTTGCTTCCTGGGATTTCTGTTATCGGGTTTCCCAAGCTCCCTATTGGCAAGCTTGGGCTCTTTCAACTATGACTTAGGGGTTGCAGTTTTCCGGTGTACCTCCCTTGACAAGGGTTCCTTTGTGACCTACAGTTGTAGACCCACAACAAAGAGAAATATTGTGGGAAGAGATTATTGGACTCCTCAAAAAAAAGGGGCCATCAGGGAGGTGGAAATAGGCAACCGACAAGCCATTTTATTCCTTATTATTTCTCCATACCCAAACGAGATGGGGACCTACACCCAATCTTGGACCTTCAGGGACACCCCTGAAATGCAAAATGCTAACAGTTCCAAGGATACGACAGCGATTGGTTTGCCACTCTCAATCTCAAAGATGCCTACTTCCAGATCCCTATCTGGGAAGGTCATTGGCAGTTTCTGAGGTTTCAGTTTGAAGACAGGACCTACAAATTTAGAGTCTTCCCCTTCGGCATTGCCTTGTTGCCAGATGCGGTCCTGGCACCCCTTCGTCGCCTAGGTATCATGGTCTTGAATTATATAGATGACTGGTTGGTATGTGCGCAGACAGAAAAATTATGCAGGCAACATGTGTTTGTGCTTGTGAACCATCTCCAATGCTTGGGTCTTAATATGAAGAAGAGCAAGCCATCTCAAATCACTGTTTTTGATTCTAATTTAAGACTCCAGAAAAGCAATTGTGACTTAAGCTTTAGAGAGACAGCAGGCAATAAAAGCTTGCCTCTCTCACTTTTGAGTAGAGGTGAAAGTCAGCTGGTGATTATGTCTCCGCTTAATGGGTCTGATGGCAGTCACCGTGCAGGTGGTGCCACTTTCCCTCTTACATAAGCGAACTGTGAAGCGATGCCTCTTCTGCCTAAAGGGTTACATCCCCAGACACCTTGGTCAACAAAGGAGATGGTTACGTGGAGACTCTGTGTAGCTCTTTGCTGGTGGAGGAGTGGGATGAAAATGGCAAGAGGCAGCAAGCTGGGCCCAGTATACCTTCGACAGCTTGTATCAACAGATCAAGGGATGCTGGAACAGTAACTAGGCAGGCCAGCACATCAATAGAGTTGAAGGTAGTCCGTCTCGCACTTCAAGACTTCTGGCCACGGCTTCAGGGTTATCATGTACCGGTCCAGACAGACAGTCTCAGTCTTGGGTTAATAGCTATGGGACTACCAGACAGACTTTCTATTTGGGCAGCCTATTTCTTTAGGTGGGGTTTGTTTCAATCTTGGTGTGAGGGGCGCAAGATGAACCCCCTCACATCTACAGCTCATAATATCCTACAATTTCTGCAGGAACAGTTGGATGCAGGCAAATCTCCCTCCACCCTTAGGGGCTTGAGTGGGGAATTATAAACTATCAGAGCACTGTTGTAGCCTGATTTCTCAATTCCTCAATGGTGCTCTAAGATGCACAGCAAAAAATACAAGACATATCGTACCACAGTGGGACTTCGACCGAGTCCTGATGGCACTTCAGAAACACCCATTTGAGCCCCTTGAATCGGCAGACCTGAAATTGTGGTCTCTAAAGTCAGCCTTCCTCTTGGTAATAACCACGGCAAAAAAAGGATGGGGGAACTTCTTGCTCTCTGTCCATTAACGCTGCTGTAGGTTTATGCCAGAGGCTTCAGGGGTTATAGTGCACCCAAACCCAGCTTTTCTGCCAAAAGTGCTGTCTGATCTGTCTATCTGAAGCGCCATTCAAAAAACGATTTGCTGTTTGTATGCTTGTTGTGGCAAGCAATTATCTAAGGTGAGGTATTCGCATTGAGTTGTAGAGACAATCCAGATGGCGAATGGACCACCATTGCTAGGACTGAGGGCACGCTCAACTCTAGGGGTTGGAACCTCATGGGCTCTCTAAAAGAGATTTGTGACGCACCCACATGGACATCTCCATCCACCTTTTCTAAGTTTTATAGACTGAATGTTTGAGCCAGTCCTTTCCAATCATTCCACCCTGAGGCTGCTCTGGGACATGTTCCGATCAAAGGATAGCAGTGAATTCACGCACTGTGTATTTTATAAAGCACCAATAAATGTTGCTGAAAATTAGAGTATCCACACCACTAGACCTGGAGGGTCAAATTCCCGTACATATTGAATATATAACGGAGTGGAGTGATAGTGTCTTCACTCAGAGAACCAAGGTTACATCGTAAATGATTTTTTTCTCTATTTCAGCTTAGCTAGTATCATGGTAGAGTAACAGTTTTAACATAATCTTGTTAGTTGAACTAGCTGAACAGTAAGCCCTCTGGTTTAACCTGTTAACTGCCCCCCCCCCCCCCCCCCCCCATATATTTGAGCATATATGTAAAAATGCACTTAAATAGTTGAATAAATAATAATTCATGAATGATTTGGTTGGTCTCCTTTTAAAGAAGACACTCAAGATTATTACAGAAGTGAAAGCAAATAATTAAAATGTAAAAAAGTTATAGAAGTTTAAGTTTATTGTAAAGAAAATGTACTAAACAGCCACTGGGTTACACGCACACTGTTGCATTCTCCTATTACAGACTAATAGATTTCTGTCACAGTGTCACAAACCTGCAGCCAAATATGAAACCTTTCCAATGATGAAACCTTTCCCAGATCTTTCAATCATATGTGTGACAAAGACAGTTTGTCACTTGAGGTTGCTTGAATGTTTTACGGGTACATGCAGCGGCTCGGATGAGTTACTAATGGTGTTTGTGTTTCTGGTCTCAGGTTGAGAAGAATGAAGAGGCCGATCAGGAGATCAAGCAGGATGGAACCAAACCGGAGGAAAACGCCCACAAGGCCGCCACCAAGATCCAGGCCAGCTTCCGCGGACACATCACCCGGAAAAAAATGAAAGACGGAGAGAAAGACGAGGACAACGACGCCGCTCCGGACGAGTCTACCGAAACCACAGAGGAGAAGGAGCGAGTCTCTCCATCTGAGGATAAACCGGCTGAGGTTTCCACGGAAACAGCCGAGGAGAACAAGGAAGCCGAGCAGCCTAACTCGCCTGCTGCAGCAGAAGCCCCGCCCACCTCTGCCGAAGCCCCACCCACTTCAGCAGCTGACCCCACCCCCTCAGACACGACCACTAAAAAGGAGGAGCAGCTGAAGGAAGCGGTCGAGCCTAAAGAGGCTGAGAGCACGGCGACCACCGATGATGCCAATGCACAGAAGGAGGAGAAGCACGAGGAAGCCAAACAAGCCGATGTGCCTGAAGCCGCCGAGAGCCAGGAAACAGACCAAATAGACAAAAAGGGTGCGTCACAAACACAAACACTCAGGGCCCTATCATGCACTCGATTTAATCAAATGTAAAATAACACTGCACTTTATCAATAAAATATATATTACAAATATAGTTAAAGTTATTCAGTCAAAAACAAGTGAATTTTCTCTGTCTTCTGTTGTTTGATTAGTGTTATTATAGAGATAGCAGCAGGAATATTAGGCTGCTGTCACTTTAAGAGTTGTACGGATCCAATATACTGATACACATCTGTGAAAAACACAGAAAACAAGAGTCTCTTGCGCTTGAATGATTCAAAGTCATATTGAAATGCTCACAAAGGAATCGATAAGAGGAATCAAAATTTTAATTTTATAACAAGGATCCGATTCCTGACCTCAAGTATTCGAAATTTCATTGTCCTGCTCCATGTTGTTTAAATAGCAAATGCATTTGCGCCCATCTGTGCTGGTCTGAAAACCAGGTGTGTGTTCAGGATCATTGTTGGAGGGTTGCTATTTTGAGGAACTGAAATAGACTGAGCCGTTGACCGACTGAAACCTGCTCTAAAGTCAATGGCGCAGTAGTTTTTTGTTATTTAGATGGTGCGTAAGTAATATGAGCCTATACGCTTACACTCTGCTCATTATACACACTCTGCTTATTACTCACACAGGGATGCGCAGCATCACACAAACTAGCCAAATATTAAAAAGTAAAGGATTACAATGTAAAAGATGATTACTGTGTACATAAAGATATGATGAATCCGGCTTGTCCCGTAGATGGTCTGCGCTTTAACCACACACACACACACACACAGCTTTAACCTTGCGCACAAGCAGATCTGTTTCCTTGCTAGAGAAGCGTTCAGTCTTTCCACTTGTAAATTCCTCCATATAAATAGCGAATCCGCCATGGTGCCACCGCAACTGTTTTTTAAATGGAATGGGAGATGAGACTCTGATTGGTTTATTGCACGTTACGCCTAAAATACACCCATTACTCATTAAGAGAATAGAGACAAAACACACTCATTACTCGTTAAGAGAATAGGGACGACCCTTTTGGACAGTTGCGCTGGGAGCACCGACCATTTGTCCCATCGTTAAACAAGCAAACGTGGATTCGGACGTCATAAGTGCACTTGCCCCGTACACTTTAGACCATGAGCTTAGATCGTTAAAATAGAGTCTGAAAATCATCCAAGTCATTAGTGTGAGTGTAGAGTAAAATACAACAACTCAAACCGTCAACTAGAAACAAGTGACTTTATTTTCTCAGATATCAGTGAGACTGTACTAGACTATCAACCAGAGTCACAGTCACAGTTTAGTTGGTTAGTTTCAGCGGTTTAACCACATGCTCCTTCTCCAATGAGCATTCATCTATTCAGACCAAAGACTACATTAGACATTAATAGGGTTAGGTAT
The DNA here is from genome assembly GCA_021554675.1 of Leuciscus idus. Classification (NCBI taxonomy): domain Eukaryota; kingdom Metazoa; phylum Chordata; class Actinopteri; order Cypriniformes; family Leuciscidae; genus Leuciscus; species Leuciscus idus. The sequence continues at coordinate 669,522 of CM038630.1, read as the reverse complement.
CGTTTGAATTTGAACGATTCCGATTTCGATTCTGCTTATCGATTCCGATTCTTATCAATTCCTAATTTTGATTCCAATAAGATAAAATAAACCTACTGTAGATGTCATTCACATTTAGTCTTATTGCAAAATTTTAATTGTGGCTGAATATCATGAACAAAAATCAACAGGCAAAAGTAGACACTCAGTAATTAAAAAAAGAACAAATAAAAAAATAGCAATCGCAACAAACAGATACAACTGAACAAAGATACGGTTGAAATAAACTGTTTTAAGATTTTCAGGTGTTCAGGTACAGAAACTGTAATCAAATGTAAAATAACACTGGACATTATAAATAAAATATACGTTACAAATATAGTTACAAAAGTTATTGAGTGAAGAACGAGTGAATTTTCTCTGTCTTCTGTTGTTTGATTAGTGTTATTATAGAGACGGCAGCAGGAATATTAGGCTGCTGTCACTTTAAGAGCTGCACGGATCCAATATACGCGAGTCTCTCACGCTTCAATGATTTAAAGTCATATTGAAATGCTCACAGAGGAATCGATAAGAGGAATCGAACTTTTAATTTTATAACAAGTATCCGATTCCAGAATTGGAATTGATTTTCGATTTGCATCCCTAATCATGAATATAAAGGCTGTTGTTGAATTGCAATATACATATGTATATAAAAACAATAGGTTACTGTTCGTAACCCCGGTTCTCTGAAACATCGAGTGGAGAGATCCACCTATGGGAAGGGCATCCGCACCTGACCTTTGCAGAAGCATCCAATTGCACCAAGTCTGGCCTGACAGACAGAAGCACGTGTCCAATGCCAGGTAAGGGACCCGCCCCTTACCAAGTGTATAAAACACCTGTACGCGCTATCTTTCCTCAGTGAGCATATTCGCTTCTCATGCAGCAAGTGGGGCAAGCTTGGTGGATCTCTCCACTCGATGTTTCAGAGAACCGGGGTTACGAACAGTAACCTATTGTTCTCTTTCATCATCTTGTGTTCGAGATCCACCTATGAAAGATATGGACAGATCCCTGATTGCCCAATACACTACAATGAGGTCCTGAAAGCCAGAGAATGGTCACCTGGAAAGGTGGTGCCTGACACGTCACAAAGTAGCCCACCACACAAAGTGAGGAAGACACATAGCAACAAAGAATAACATGTGGTAACATGCAATTGTGAATAAACCTGACCACACTTATAATGGTGAATTATATGGTGCCAGGTGCAGGTTAGAAACATGCTTAGTGACTTTAAAAATGCTGGGCTAGGCACCCCAGGCTTAAAGAGGGGTAGAGGGCCTAAGAGCACAAAGCTACAAAGAGCCCACACCCAGGACAGAATGAGCTTCCGGGGTTCTGGTGACATCGAGCCGGTAGTATCTGACAAACGTATGGGGAGAAGCCCAGCTTGCAGCAGCACATATGTCCTGCAAAGAGACTCCCTTAAACAGTGCCCAAGAGGCAGCCATACCTCTAGTGGGGTGTGCTCTGATGCCCTCTGGAGGCTGCACTCCCTTAGATTCATATGCCAAAGATATAGCTTCCACAAGCCAATGAGAAAGGTGTTGCTTGACGAGCTGGTCCTGTCTAAGTACACCCGCAGGGCACGTGCAGGACACAGAGCGTTCACTGGAGCTGAACATCAGGTAGGCCTCTTCCTCTTCCCGTCCGACAGTTGTAGAGTTGGTGGGCTTTTTCGCTGCAGCTGCAGTGAAAGACGTCTTACCCCAGGGCATAGATGGATGGTTGGGTTGCTGGTTGGGTTGCTGGCTGGGTGGCCTGCTGCGAGCCTTGGGTCTGGCTGTGTTATGATGCGGCCGTCCCATGGCCGCGGCCTGAGGGGGCCATGAGAGGGTCTGAGGGGGCTGTGAGGGGGTCTGATGTGGAGTGGCCTTTCTAGGCAGGCACAGTTTAAACACCTCATCCTCCTTTTTATCATCACACTGTTGTTGCATTAGGGCAACAGCAGGGCCAAAAAGAGCCTGGCCTGGTTCCACTGGGGCTCCTGCTATGCGTCTTTTCTCACTGTTGGGCAGACCAGAGAGATTCAGCCAGAGGGAGTGTTCCCCCACAGCAGACAGGGCCATAGAACATCTGCCGGCTTGGACGGCCTGGCGGGCGTTGCGAAGGACCAGGTCGTTCACAGTAACAATCTCCTTCCAAAGCGCCAGCGATGGTACGCCTTTCTCCAAATGTGTACTCATATCCTCCAACCATTTAGAGCCCGTACAGCGAGAGCCGAAGCCTTGTACGAGACCCGAAAGACACATGCTGAGAAACGGTCCAATTTATTAGGGAGAACTGGCTTAGGAGGGGCCAGTATTTGTTTGCCGTCATACACATCCCTCTCTTGGTCTGTCTTTCAGGCCTCGTACAAGGCATCAGCTCTCGCTTCATCTCACGAGATGATGAAAGAGAACTGGGTAACACTTTACAGGAAGGTTTCAACAAACAACTGCATTTGTTAAAAAGAACTGACTATGAAAAATACATCAGTTGTATTCCATTCAATGACGAGCGGTGCAGTGTGGCCGAGCCGCTAACCGGGGGAGCTTGGGCTGACGGGATGGTTTCCTCGTTGTCCGAGCCATCAAGTATAGCAGGGTCCTCGCCTGAGCCGGGTGGCTCATAGTTGAGCGAGGAAATACCGGGAAGGATTGCCTAGAGTAAGCCCTCGTTGGACTGGTCAGCCCAACTGAGAGCAGGCATGCTCTGGGAAGTCCCCGGAGCTGCAACGCTTTCACCCAGTCCAACATCCGAGTCGTACTATTCGTCCGTGCTTTGGGTGGAAGCAACCTTAAGCCTATGACGAAGGAGCTTCCTAGGCAGAGCGAGGCAATGGCTGCAGTTCTCTGGAAGTGAAAGCGCTTCTTCCTGCGTGCTTTAACCCCATGCATACAACGCAAAAGGAATGGGTATCCCTCGCGGCAATGAGTGAACCGCAGGCGGCAGGGCATGCACGCGACTGCGAGTCCGACGGGTTAGCAGGACCAGAGAGCTTGACTTGATCCATGGGAGAGGTGAAAGCTAAGAAACAGGCGGGCAGCCTGAGCGTGGATGGCTAGCAACCAGAAATAAATCACAACTAAACGCAAAAATCATGCATGGCGGAGGCTAGATATTTCCTCCTGTTGACTGTGGTGAAGTCAGCGAAAACAGTTGAGCTGCGAAGAAGCAAATAACAACTGAGGAAAGAAGCGTTGGTACACTTGGTAAGGGGCGGGTCCCTTACCTGGCATTGGACACGCGCTTCTGTCTGTCAGGCCAGACTTGGTGCAGTTGGATGCTTCTGCAGAAGTCAGGTGCGGATGCCCTTCCCATAGGTGGATCTCGAACACGAGATGATGAAAGAGAACTGGGTAACACTTTACAGTAAGGTTTCAACAAACAACTGCATTTGTTAAAAAGAACCGACTATGAAAATACTTCAGTTGTATTCCTTTTAAAACTAATGTTAGCAAAGATGAATAAGTACTGTAGCATATACATTGCCTATTGTTAGATAATGCATTAACTAATGGGATCTTGTGGTAAATGTTACCCAAAACTGACAGAAAAGTAAACCCGCCATACATAAATTTTTAATCCATTGTGGTTTGACTGAAAGCTATTCACTGACCAGAGTTTCCGTTTCGGTCTCATTCATGAGCATTAACATTGAGCATATGCACATTAACCCAAGCAGAGGTTTGTAAGTGTGTTTAGTTTGTAAGTGTGTTTGTTGTGATCTTTTCAGAGGCCGTGGAAGACTCTAAACCAGCAGAGGAATCCGTTTCAGACGCCGGCAAAGAGGAGAACGTTTAACACACGACCAGAGAAATGTAAATCATTAATGATTGACAGACTGCTCTTTACCCTGATGATGAAGACAGTCTGCTTTTATGTTTGTCCTCTTTTCTGGTGTGGCAAAGATTTTCTGACATTTGGAGGGAGTTTTCCAATGCTGAGGTCAGCGAAGGACACAAACCTTGAGCTCTTCTTCTTCTTCTTCTTCTTCTTCTTCTCCTTCAGTGATCTCTTCTGTCCATCGTCTGCATCGCATGAGAATCCTTCCTCCAGAGACCAGAACCTTCTCACACGCACACAACTAATACATGTGGCTTCTTTTAATGTCTGTGGTGTTATATGACCGTTTAATTGGAGATTATTGCTGCACTGATGTTAAAAATTGAGAAAATCCAACAAAAAGGAAAAAGCTCCAGCCTTTCTTGTTCAAGTGAGTTTGAATATAAGGAGTAAAATCGTGGAAAATGGTTTCATGTCTGTTTTCAAAATAAAGAAATGTGCCAATTACATCGACGACGTGTCTTGTTCTTTCAGCCTGAGTTTGTCTGTGAAATACATGCGATTTCATTTACAGTTGATGATTATTAATCAGGATCATATCTATTGTCAGGTGTGTAACCAAATCATCAATATTAATCTTTATCTGCGAGAGCTAAATGATTCTAATGTTTCAACTGGAAAACCTAGTTTGAAACATTATTAACATTATTCTGTCTTGTCAAGTCAAGTCATCATTTATATAGCGCTTTTAACAATATAGATTGTTCCAAAGCTGCTTTACAGTGATAATAGGAGATTATAGTAACAGAGATTGTTTTGGCTTTACAGCAGCTCTAGAATAAAGTTATTGTCCAGCTAAAGTTAGTTTTGACTGATTCACTTCCGTCGCAACATTAGTTATTAACTTAGGGGCCGCTAACACGACACCGTTTTAACAGAAAACTCTTAAGTTCTCTATGCACAAACTTTAAAAACGTGAACCTATGAGAACGCTGATGGTGTGCACATGCATATTACGAGTTCAGTCTATAGGTATGTGCGTTTGAATATATGTGCGCAGGCGTGTAGTCCTTCCCTACAAACCAACCCTCAACAAACTACTTGTCTGGCCTTAAAATTTATAATACAGAATTTGTATCGCTTCCGCGTAGCCACGCGAACTGGAATTATCCCGACAACGCTTTATCTGTAGAGAGGTAAAGGGAGGGAGGCCTTCACAGGGGAGAGACTAGTGACACTTCAGGACTGTGCTGTCGTCGCGTCCAGGCGCAGGTCCTTCATCAGATCGGCCTGGATGGCCTGGATCCGGCGGACTGCGGTAAACCTTGGGATAAACAGAGAGACTAATATTAGCGTAGATGCCATTCTTCTTATGATGTAACGAGTACATCAAGATTTATGGGAAGTGTTCCTGGTTCCGGCTGACCTAATCTATGCAGCCTAACATTGAATTATAAAAGTCTATAATGTGTTATGTGTATGCTAGGTCAAAGAGATGTGTTTTTAGTCTAGCTTTGAACTGACAGAGTGTGTCTGCTTCCCGGACAATGTTAGGAAGACTGTTCCAGAGTTTTGGTGCTAAATAGGAGAAGGATCTACCGCCAGCAGTCAATATTGATATTCTAGGTATTATCAACTGGCCGGGATTTTGAGATCGCTTTTAAGGCCTCTTTGTATGCAATCGAGCTCTCCTTCCATGAAATGTGAAATACCTCTAGTTTTGTTTTCTAGAAAGTCAGCAAATTCTTTGATAAAGTCTGTATGGTGCCCTGGTGGCCTGTATACAGTAGCCAGTACAAATCTCAAACCTGATTTGTCATTTACACTATATATTGCTATATTAAGCACCACACATTTACACATTTAGTCATTTAGCAGACGCTTTTGTCCAAAGCGACTTACAAATTGGGACTAAATTAAGCAAGTCATCGTGAAGAGGCAAAAAACAACGCAAGAAGTGCTCAAAATACGAAGTTCAGGCATTATTCAGAGTAGCATATATATATATTTAAATATACATTTTTTAGGTTAAGTGCTCACGGAAGAGAAGAGTTTTCAGCTCTTTTTTGAATGTAGTCATGGATTCTGCATTCCGGATGCCGGTGGGGAGATCATTCCACCAGCATGGAACTGTGAATGAGAATGTTCTGGAAAGTGATTTTTTGGCTCTCTGTGATGGGACCACGAGACGTCGCTCGTTGACCGATCGAAGGCTTCTGGTAGGGATGTAGACTTGTAGGAGTGAGTGAAAGTAGGAGGGAGCTGAGCCTGTGACAGATCTGTAAGCAAGCGTCAGTGCCTTGAACTTGATGCGAGCAGAGAGAGGTAGCCAGTGCAGTGAGATGAACAAAGGAGTGACGTGGGCCCTCTTGGGCTCGTTGAAGACAAGACGAGCTGCAGCGTTCTGAATCATTTGTAGAGGTTTAGTTGCACATGATGGAAGTCCAGCCAGAAGAGCATTGCAGTAGTCAAGCCTAGTAATGGCCAGGGCCTGGACGAGAAGTTGTGTTGCATGCTCAGTTAGGAAAGGCCTGATCTTCCTGATGTTGTGCAGTGCAAACCTGCATGATCGAGCTGTCTTTGAAATGTGATCTGTGAAGGTCAGCTGGTCATCAACTGTTACTCCAAGATTTCTGACCGACCTTGATGGGGTGATTGATGATGAGTCTAGCTGGATAGTGAAGTCGTGTTGCAGAGACGGATTGGCAGGGAGGACGAGAAGCTCAGTCTTTGCCAGGTTGAGCTGCAGGTGATGTTCCTTCATCCATGTCGAGATGTCCGCCAGACAGCTTGAGATCCGTGCAGCTACTGTGGGATCATCTGGTTGAAATGAGAGGAAGAGCTGTGTGTCATCAGCATAGCAGTGGTAGGAGAAACCATGTGCCTGTATGATGTGTCCCAGTGATGTGGTGTAGATGGAGAAGAGGAGGGGACCAAGAACTGAACCCTGAGGAACCCCTGTGGTCAGATGATGTGCTCTGGATGCCTCGCCTCTCCATGCGACCCTGAAGGACCTACCTGTGAGATAGGACTCAAACCAGTGGAGTGAAGTTCCTGTGATGCCCTGTGCTGAGAGGCTGGACATAAGGATCTGATGATTCACAGTGTCGAAGGCAGCAGACAGATCCAGAAGAATGAGAACTGAGGATTTGGAAGCAGCTTTTGCGATCCGTAGGGCTTCTGTGACCGACAGTAATGCAGTCTCAGTTGAGTGTCCTTTCTTGAAGCCGGATTGGTTGGCGTCCAGCTGGATGTTCAGAGACAAGAATGATGTTACTTGGCTGAAAACAGCTCTTTCAAGTGTTTTTGAAATGAATGGTAGGAGAGAGATAGGTCTGTAATTGTCTACAAATGATTATGTGTTCATCATTTGTAGACACTTCAAAAGAATTATATTTGAAACTAGACTACTAAGTAATTTTGAAAATATTACTGTAAATTACAGCAACACTTCCCCCTTTGCCTTTCAGACGAGGCTCATGTTTATAACAGTAATCTTGCGGGGTGGACTCATTTAAAGTAATGTAATCATTTGGTTTTAGCCAGGTTTCTGTCAAACAGAGCACATCTAGGTTATAGTCTGTAATCATATCATTAACAATAAGTGCTTTACGTCTTGTACAGTCACATGCTCAGATTACACCTTTAAAGGAGTTTATTTCATTATTGCAGACAATAATTAATTAAAATGTATGAAATTAAAATGTTGCTGAAGTACCTTCAGTTTTCAGTAAATATGAAGACGAGGGTTTATAAGAATGAAGACAGACCATTATTATTTTATTATATTCAGTATGATAATCTCTGTGTAAACATATACTATTAAATAAAATGTACAGAATTAATACTGATATTAGAAATAAAATATCTATGAAATAAATGGCGATGTTACTGTAGTCAAGTTAAGTCAAGTCACCTTTATTTATATAGCGCTTTTTACAATACAGATTGTATCAAAGCAGCTTCACATTGATAACATTAAAATAATACAACAAAGTTTGTTTCTAGAAGAAAATTGCATCATCGTCCACCCACAATAAGGCAGATCAATAATATTGTTGAATATGAAATGTCCCCAGCTAAGCAAGCCAAAAGCCAAGGCAACAGTGGCAAGGAACCAAAACTCCATCAGTGACAGAATGGAGGAAAAAACCTTGGGAGAACCCAGGCTCAGTCGGGGGCCAGTTCTCTCTGGCCAACGAGCGAACAGTGTATGATTATGATCCAGGCAGCGTTACAGGTCAGAAGTCAGATTGGTTGTGTCGATGAGGCCTTCACAGGGCTGATGAGTCTGGCACTTCAGGGGTGCGTCATGGGTGGGTCCAGGTGCAGATCCACCATCTGATCTGGATACGGCCGAGGTCCACCTCACTTCAGGAAACGGAGAGTCTTGTTGACACTTCAGGACTGCATTGTCGTCGCGTCCAGGCGCTGGTCCTTCTTCAGATCTGGATACGGCCTGGATCCAACGGACTGCGGTAAACCTCGGTATAAACAGAGAGACTAATATTAGCGTAGACGCCATTCTTCTTATGATGTAACGAGTACATCAGGATTTATGGGAAGTGTTCCCGGTTCCGGCTGTCCTAATCTATGCAGCCTAATATGGAATTATAGAAGTCTATAATGTGTTATGTGTATGCTAGGTCAAAAAGATGTGTTTTTAGTCTAGCTTTGAACTGACAGAGTGTGTCTGCTTCCCGGACAATGTTAGGAAGATTGTTCCAAAATTTTGGTGCTAAATAGGAAAAGGATCTACCGCCAGCAGTCGATTTTGATATTCTAGGTATTATTAACTGGCCGGAATTTTGAGATCGCAATAGACGTGAAGGACTATAATGCGTTAAGAGCTCGCTCAAGTACTGCGGAGCTAAACCATTTAGTGCTTTGTAAGTAATCAGCAATATTTTAAAATTTATACGATGTTTAATAGGGAGCCAGTGCAGTGTTTACAGAACTGGGCTAATATGGTCATACTTCCTGGTTCTGGTAAGAACTCGAGCTGCTGCATTTTGGACCAGCTGTAGTTTATTTATTAAGCGTGCAGGGCAACCACCCAGTAGAGCATTACAATAATCTAGCCTTGAGGTCATGAACGCATGAACTAACTGTTCCGCATTTGTCAATGAGAGCATATGACGTAATTTAGATATATTTTTAAGATGGAAAAATGCGGTTTTACAGATACTAGACACGTGACTTTCAAATGAAAGATTGGTATCAAAGAGCACACCCAGGTTCCTAACCGACGATGAAGACTTAACAGAGCAGCCATCAAGTGTTAGACAGTATTCTAGGTTATTACGTGAGGACATTTTTTGTCCAATAATTATAATCTCTGTTTTTTTCAGAATTAAGTAGTAAGAAATTACTAGTCATCCAATTTTTTAGATCAGCTATGCATTCCGTTAATTTTGTGAATTGGTAAATTTCATCTGGGCGTGAAGAAATATAGAGCTGAGTATCATCAGCATAACAGTGAAAACTAATGCCATGCTTCCTAATGATATCTCCTAAGGGTAGCATGTACAGAGTGAACAGCAGCGGTCCTAGTACTGTGCCTTGTGGTACGCCATACTGAACTTGTGAACGATAAGACATCTCTTCATTTACTGCTACAAACTGATAACGGTCAGATAAGTATGATTTAAACCATGCTAGTGCAATTCCACTAATGCCAACATAATTTTCGAGTCTATTTAAAAGAATGTTATGGTCGATAGTGTCAAATGCAGCACTTAGATCGAGTAACACTAATAGAGAGATACAACCACGATCGGATGATAAGAGCAAATCATGTGTGACTCTAATGAGAGCTGTCTCGGTACTATGGTACGGTCTAAATCCTGACTGGAAATCCTCGCAGATACCATTTCTTTCTAAAAAGGAGCATAGTTGTGAGGATACTGCCTTTTCTAGTATCTTTGACAGAAAAGGCAGATTCGAGATCGGCCTATAATTGACTAATTCTGTAGGATCAAGTTGCGTTTTTTTAACAAGCGGTTTAATCATAGCCAGCTTAAAAGTTTTCGGTACGTATCCTAGTGACAAAGATGAATTAATGATATTAAGAAGAGGATCTGTGACCTCTGGAAGCATCTCTTTCAGTAGCTTAGTCGGTATAGGGTCTAACATACATGTTGTCGAATTAGATGATTTAACGAGTTTAGTCAATTCTTCCTCTCCTATAGCAACGAATGAATCAAATGTTTCTTCAAGGAGACTACAATGCACTGCCTGATGCGATACTGTAGTAGACAGTTGCATAGTTATAATTTTCTCCCTGATATTATCAATCTTGTTAGTAAAGAAGTTCATAAAGTCATTACTGCTGTGTTGTTTAGAAATGTCTGGGGTTGAGGATTTATTTTTCGTTAGTTTAGCCACTATTTCAAATAAATACCTAGGGTTTTGTTTATTTTCTTCTAATAGGTTTGAAAAATAAGATCTAGCAGCTTTTAAAGCCTGTCTGTATGCAATCGAGCTCTCTTTCCATGAAATGCGAAATACCTCTAGTTTTGTTTTCTTCCAGTTGCGCTCCAATTTTCTGGCTGCTCTCTTAAGGGCCTGAGTGTGCTCGTTGTACCACGGCATTGGACTATTTTCTTTAAGCGCAAAGGAGCAACTGTGTCTAAAGTGCTGGAAAAGAGAGAGTTAATAGTTTCTGTCGCAATATCTAGTTCTTCTAAGCTATCTGGTATGCTGAGATGATGAAACTGATCAGTAATATTATTAATAAAGCAATCTTTAGTGGCAGAAGTGATAGGTCTAACATATTTGTAACACGGAGTCGGCTTTGCAGCCTTGGCTAAATGAAGTTTACACAAGACTAAATAATGATCTGAGATGTCATCGCTCTGCTGCAGAATTTCAACGGCATCAACATCTATACCATGTGATAATATTAGATCTGGAGTGTGATTACGACAATGAGTAGGTCCTGACACGTGTTGTCTAACTCCAATAGTTCAGAATGTCTTTAAATGCCAATCCCAATGCATCTTTTTCGTTATCTACATGTATATTAAAATCACCAACAATTAGTACTTTATCTGCAGCCAGTGTTATGGATCTGTAAAGGAGGACTCAAATGCAGGATGACAATTAACAGCTTTATTGACAAACAGATGACACGACGAGGTGGGAGAAGGTAGCAATCCAAACAATAGGTAGAGATGAGACAATGACAACAGCAGAGCAGCAGATGTAATGAGGTGTCCGTAGGCTGGAGTGTAGATATGGCAGAACAGAGTGAGACCAGAGGTAACCAGCTAAAGCCAGACAGGAACTTCTTACAGCTTGGCGCTCAGGTATCTCAGGCTCAGAACAGGACTGCTTGCTGGACAGGACTTGGACAGGACTGGAACAGGGAAACAAGACAGAGCCAATGGCAGTAACCAGAGCACTAACAAACTTCTACAACAAAACACTAACGATTTAAGAGGAACGATACTGAGACACAGTAGTACTCTGAGGTACAACATTTAACAAACTGGCAAACACAAGAGGGAAAGAGCAAACATAAAGGGAGCTAAGAACATGAGGAACAGGTGAGCACACTCAGACAAACAAGGACTTAACGAGGAGACAGGTGCTAACACTCAAACAAGGACTCAACTAAACAAGGGGGCGTGGTACCGGGAAACAAGGAGGAAGGGACAGAGGAGCACATGGCAAACACAAACAAAGACACAGCCATGTGTTTAAGCACAACATAAACAGATACATTAAACAGAGACAACACAGACAACGCTGCCAGGGCAGAACCCTGACAGTACCCCCCCCCTCTAAAGGACGCCTCCAGGCGTCCAAAACAGGCAGAGACCATGGAGAGAACAACTGGGGGGGAGGGTAGGGCGTAGACATGAAAGTCCCAAACTGACCAGGGAACACAAAAGGTGGCATATGGCAGGTGGGAACAGAACCGGGGAAAAGATTAGGAGCTGACAAAGGGGATACTGGCTTATAACCAGGAAACACAGAGGGAGACATGGGAACTTGATATGGGGCACTTTGGGGATCAGGAACTGGCCTAGCTGGTTTGGGCTTCCAAGGGGGCTTGACAGACCTGGGGGCAAAGACAGGGCTGGTAGGGTCAGGGAAGGTCTTGGGAACAGGTAAGGGGAGTGACTCGGGGACGCCCTCCTGGGCTGTGCAGACATGCACGGGGACTGACTCGGGGACACCCTCCTGGGCTGTGCAGACGTGCACGGGGACGCCCTCCTGGGCTGTGCAGACGTGCATGGGGACGCCCTCCTGGGCTGTGCAGACATGCACGGGGACTGACTCAGGGACGCCCTCCTGGGCTGTGCAGACATGCACGGGGACTGACTCAGGGACGCCCTCCTGGGCTGTGCAGACATGCACGGGGACTGACTCAGGGACGCCCTCCTGGGCTGTGCAGACATGCACGGGGACTGACTCAGGGACACCCTCCTGGGCTGTGCAGACGTGCACGGGGACTGACTCAGGGACACCCTCCTGGGCTGTGCAGACTGGAGCAGAAGGCTTGGAAACAGTGCTTTCTATAGCCTCAGCGGGCTCTGGGACAGCACCTTCTGTAGCATCAGTGGGCTCTGGGACAGCACCTTCTGTAGCATCAGCAGGCTTTGGGACAGCCCTTTCAGTTGCATCAGCGGGCGCTGGGAAAGCATTTTCAGTAGCATCAGCGGGCGCTGGGACAGCACTTTCAGTAGCATCTGCGGGCTCTGGGACAGCACTTTCAGTAGCATCTGCGGGCTCTGGGACAGTGCTTTCAGTAGCATCTGCGGGCTCTGGGACAGCGCTTTCAGTAGCAGCGAGCTCGGGAAACGCCCTCTCTGTAGCAGCAGCGGGCTCGGGAAACGCCCTCTCTGTAGCAGCAGCGGGCTCGAGCGGGCTCGGGAAACTCCCTCTCTGTAGCAGCAGCGGGCTCGGGAAACGCCCTCTCTGTAGCAGCAGCAGGCTCGGGAAACGCCCGCTCATTAACAGCGGTGGGCTCAGTGAATGCCCTCTCAACAGCAGACTTGGGACTAGTGGACAAGACAGGATTGACAGGCATCTCCAGGATCTTGACAAGACTAGTTAGAAGTTCAGATAAAGCCTCTGCAGCAATGACAATTGGCATCTTGGGACTGGGATCAGTAAACATAACAGGACTGGTAGAGGTTGTCTCGGCGGGAATGACATCGCTTATCAACGGTATGGGAATAGAACTCACTTGGCTTGACACCTCAGAAACCACTGGATCTGGGGCTTGGGAATGGAGAAATGTAGACTGTTCAGCACGTACCCTTCTCTTCTTCCTCTTACGACGAGCTGATACTGCTTGCTGGGCTGTTTCTGTAGTATCTGTAGCCAACTCGGCCAACCCAGGCGGAGAAGCAGTAACCCTCGTAGAATCAGCACTGACTGAAACAGATTGAGCAGGCTCTGAAGAGACAGGATAGTTCTCGTTAGTAACAGGGAAAACAGAGGTTAAGTCGACAGACTCAGAGATGACTGGAACAGGCGTAATTGACTGAGGGAAGACAGCGGTTGACTTGGCTGTGTCATGAAGAACAGATGGAGACTCAGATCTTGAAGTGACCGGGAGTGACATAATTCTCTGAGAGATGACTACGGTGGATCTGACAGTGTCTTGAATAACTGACAGTGACTCCGATCCTGGAGTGACTGGGGCTGGCGTTATTGTCTGAGAGGTGACAGCGGTTAATTTGACTAGGTCTTGAATAACAGTTAGTGAGTCAGATCTTGAATTGACTGGCGTTATCGTCTGAGAGGTGATAGCGGTAGATTTGACTGTCTTGAATAACAGATGGTACCTCAAATCTTGAAGTGACTGGAACTGGCATATCTGTCTGAGAGACGACAGCGGTTGATTTGGCTGTAGCTTGAATAACAGATAGTGAGTCAGATCTTGAAGTAATTGGCATAGTTGACTGAGAGATGACAGCAGTTGACTTAGCTGTGTCTTGAATAGCAGATAGTAATTCAGATCTTGAAGTGATTGGGACTGACCTGGATGTCTGAGAAGTGGTGGGGGTTGGTTTGACTGGCTCTGAGGTAGATGTGGTGGACTGGACTGCCCTATTCCGTCTGGATCTCAGTCTCCTCGTAGAAGCCAAAGGAGGATCATAAATGTGACGAGACAGGCGGGGAAAGTTGAAGGCAGATGCAGGTGGGCTTGGCGGCATTCCCCACTTACTGCGATTACCAAGGTAACTAACGAAACCCCAGAAATCCAGAATATGAAGAGAATCCATCTCCCATGCAGGCAAGGGGTCATCCAGGCAGGAGTTAAAGATATGCTTGAGAGCAGCATCATTATAATCTAGCCCCCTAGACCAGGTCCAAAACATCTGGGCAAAACCCCCAACTCCTAAGCCATCCTGGCGAAGAGCAGTGAGACTACGATGACGGGCCATTCTCTCTTGCATGTTGGCAGGTGGCAGGACCTTGATGCTCATCCTGCTGAGTCCTGTAGTGGCCAGTTTGTTCTGTTATGGATCTGTGAAGGAGGACTCAAATGCAGGATGACAATTAACAGCTTTATTGACAAACAGATGACACGACGAGGTGGGAGAAGGTAGCAATCCAAACAATAGGTAGAGATGAGACAATGACAACAGCAGAGCAGCAGATGTAATGAGGTGTCCGTAGGCTGGAGTGTAGATATGGCAGAACAGAGTGAGACCAGAGGTAACCAGCTAAAGCCAGACAGGAACTTCTTACAGCTTGGCGCTCAGGTATCTCAGGCTCAGAACAGGACTGCTTGCTGGACAGGACTTGGACAGGACTGGAACAGGGAAACAAGACAGAGCCAATGGCAGTAACCAGAGCACTAACAAACTTCTACAACAAAACACTAACAATTTAAGAGGAACAATACTGAGACACAGTAGTACTCTGAGGTACAACATTTAACAAACTGGCAAACACAAGAGGGAAAGAGCAAACATATAAAGGGAGCTAAGAACATGAGGAACAGGTGAGCACACTCAGACAAACAAGGACTTAACGAGGAGACAGGTGCTAACACTCAAACAAGGACTCAACTAAACAAGGGGGCGTGGTACCGGGAAACAAGGAGGAAGGGACAGAGGAGCACATGGCAAACACAAACAAAGACACAGCCATGTGTTTAAGCACAACATAAACATAGATACATTAAACAGAGACAACACAGACAACGCTGCCAGGGCAGAACCCTGACAGCCAGTACTAACTCTGATAGAAAATCAGCAAATTCTTTGATAAAATCTTTATGGTGCCCTGGTGGCCTGTATACAGTAGCCAGCACAAATGTTAAACGTGATTTACACTAGATAGTGTTACATTTAGCACTTCAAAAGAATTATATTTAAAACAAGACTTCTCAGTAATTCTGAGACACGGAGTCAACTTTGCAGCCTTGGCTAAATGAAGTTTACACGAGACTAAATAATGATCTGAGATGTCATCGCTCTGTTGCAAAAAGTCTACTTATAAAAAAATACTTGTGAAAAGTATACTTATAAAATACTTATGAAAAGTGTACTTAGAATATATATATATATATATATATATATATATACTGTATATATTTATACAGGGTGGGCCATTTATATGGATACACCGCAACAACATGGGAATGGCTGGTGACACCAAAGTCCCGTTTGTGGCACACCAGTACATGTGAGGGGGCAAACTCCTCAAGATGGGTGGTGACCATGACATATACTAATGTGCCACAAACAGGACCTCAATATCACCAACCACTCCCATGCCACCACGGTGTATCCATATAAATGGCCCACCCTGTATATATATATATATATATATATATATATATATATATATAAAATACCCAAATATTTCAAATCTTTATAAAATGCGTATTTCTAAGATACTTATGAGAAGTGTGTATAAAGTACTTATAATAGTGTGTATAAAAATGCTTATGAAAAGTGTACTTATAAAATACTTATGAAAAGTGTACTTAGGATATTAAAAATATATATATTTATAAAATACTTATGAAAAATGTACTTCTAAAAAATACTTATGAAAAATGTTCTTGTAAAAAACTTGTGAAGAGTGTACTTGTAAAAAATACTTATGAAAAGTGTACTTGTAAAATACTTTATGAAAATTGTACTAATAAAACCTACTTACAAGAAGTCTACTTATAAAAAATACTTGTGAAAATTGTACTTATAAAATACTTATAAAATACCTATGAAAAGTACGCTTAAAATATTTATGAAATGTGTATTTCTAAGATACCTATGAAAAGTGTGTATAAAGTACTTTTAATAGTGCGTAAAAATACTTATAAAAATACTTATGAAAAGTGTACTTATAAAATACTTATGAAAAGTGTACTTAGAATATTAATATATATATATATATATATATATATATATTTATTTATTAAATAGTTATGAAAAGTGTACTTGTAAAAAACTTATGAAAAGTGTATTTAGAATATAAAAAATATATATTTATAAAATACTTATAAAAAGTGTACATGTAAAAAATACTTATGAAAATTGTACTAATATAACCTACTTACAAGATGTCTACTTATAAAAACTACTTGTGAAAATTACACTTATAAAATACTTATAAAATACCTATAAAAAATATTTATGAACTGCGTATTTCTAAGATACTAATGAAAAGTGTGTATAAAGTACTTATAATAGTGCGTATAAAATACTTATAAAAAGTGTACTTATAAAAAATACTTATGAAAAGTGTACTTTTAAAATACTTATGAAAAGTGTACTTATAAAATACTTATGAAAAGTGTACTTTTAAAATACTTATGAAAAGTGTACTTATAAAAATACTTATGAAAAGTTTACTTATAAAAAATACTTATGAAAAGTGTACTTATAAAAAATACTTATGAAAAGTGTACTTATAAAATACTTATGAAAAGTGTACTTAAAAATACTTGTTAAAAGTGTACTTTTAAAATACTTATGAAAAAGTGTACTTATAAAATACTTATGAAAAGTGTACTTATAAAAAATACTTGTGAAAAGTATACTTTTAAAACACTTATAAAAAAGTGTACTTATAAAATACTTGTGAAAAGTGTACTTATAAAAAATACTTGTGAAAAGTGTACTTATAAAAAATACTTATTAAAAGTGTACTTATAAAATTCTTATGAAAAGTGTACTTATAAAAAATACTTGTGAAAAGTGTACTTTTAAAATACTTATGAAAAAGTGTACATGTAAAAAATACTTGTGAAAAGTGTACATGTAAAAAATACTTTTAAAATACCTATAAAAAATATTTATGAACTGCGTATTTCTAAGATACTTATGAAAAGTGTGTATAAAGTACTTATAATAGTGCGTATAAAATACTTATAAAAAGTGTACTTATAAAATACTTATGAAAGTGTACTTATAAAAAATACTTGTGAAAAGTGTACTTTTAAAATACTTATGAAAAAGTGTACATGTAAAAAATACTTGTGAAAAGTGTACATGTAAAAAATACTTTTAAAATACCTATAAAAAATATTTATGAACTGCGTATTTCTAAGATACTTATGAAAAGTGTGTATAAAGTACTTATAATAGTGCGTATAAAATACTTATAAAAAGTGTACTTATAAAATACTTATGAAAGTGTACTTATAAAAAATACTTGTGAAAAGTGTACTTATAAAAATACTTGTGAAACGTGTACTTATAAAAAATACTTGTGAAACGTGTACTTAAAAAAATACTTATTAAAAGTGTACTTATAAAATACTTATGAAAAGTGTACTTATAAAAAATACTTATGAAAAGTGTACTTATAAAAAAATACTTGTGAAAAGTGTACTTATAAAAATACTTGTGAAAAGTGTACTTATAAAAAAAGCTTGTGAAAAGTGTACTTATAAAATACTTGTGAAAAGTGTACTTTTAAAATACTTATGAAAAGTCTACTTATAAAATACTTATGAAAAGTCTACTTATGAAAAGTCTACTTATAAAATACTTATGAAAAGTGTACTTTTAAAATACTTATGAAAAAGTGTACTTATAAAATACTTGCGAAGTGTACTTATAAAATACTTGTGAAACGTGTACTTATAAAAATACTTCTGAAACGTGTACTTATAAAAAAATACTTATTAAAAGTGTACTTATAAAATACTTATGAAAAGTGTACTTATAAAAAATACTTATGAAAAGTGTACTTTTAAAATACTTATGAAAAGTGTACTTATAAAAAAATACTTGTGAAAAGTGTACTTATAAAAATACTTGTGAAAAGTGTACTTATAAAAAAAGCTTGTGAAAAGTCTACTTATAAAATACTTGTGAAAAGTGTACTTTTAAAATACTTATGAAAAGTCTACTTATAAAATACTTATGAAAAGTCTACTTATAAAATACTTATGAAAAGTGTACTTTTAAAATACTTATGAAAAAGTGTACTTATAAAATACTTGCGAAGTGTACTTATAAAATACTTGTGAAACGTGTACTTATAAAAATACTTGTGAAACGTGTACTTATAAAAATACTTGTGAAATGTGTACTTATAAAAAATACTTGTGAAAAGTGTACTTATAAAAATACTTGTGAAAAGTGTACTTATAAAAACTACTTATGAAAAGTGTACTTATAAAATACTTATGAAAAGTGTACTTATAAAAAATACTTGTGAAAAGTGTACTTATAAAAATACTTGTGAAAAGTGTACTTATAAAAAATACTTGTGAAAAGTGTACTTATAAAAAATACTTGTGAAAAGTGTACTTATAAAAACTACTTATGAAAAGTGTACTTATAAAATACTTATGAAAAGTGTACTTATAAAAAATACTTGTGAAAAGTGTACTTATAAAAATACTTGTGAAAAATGTACTTATAAAAAATACTTGTGAAAAGTGTACTTATAAAAAATACTTGTGAAAAGTGTACTTATAAAAAATACTTGTGAAAAGTGTACTTATAAAAAATACTTGTGAAACGTGTACTTATAAAAATTCTTGTGAAACGTGTACTTATAAAAAATACTTGTGAAAAGTGTACTTATAAAAAATTCTTGTGAAACGTGTACTTATAAAAAATACTTGTGAAAAGTGTACTTTTAAAATACTTATGAAAAGTGTACTTATAAAATACTTGTGAAACGTGTACTTATAAAATACTTATTAAAGTGTACTTATAAAATACTTATGAAAAGTGTACTTATAAAAAATACTTGTGAAAAGTGTACTTTTAAAATACTTATGAAAAAGTGCACTTATAAAATACTTGTGAAAAGTGTACTAATGAAATACTTATGAAAAGTGTACTTATAAAAAATATTTGTGAAAAGTGTACTTATGAAAAGTGTACTTATAAAAATACTTGTGAAAAGTGTACTTATAAAAAATACTTGTGAAAAGTGTACTTATAAAAAATACTTGTGAAAAGTGTACTTATAAAAACTACTTATGAAAAGTGTACTTATAAAAATACTTGTGAAAAGTGTACTTATAAAAACTACTTGTGAAAAGTGTACTTATAAAAACTACTTATGAAAAGTGTACTTATAAAATACTTATGAAAAGTGTACTTATAAAAAATACTTGTGAAAAGTGTACTTATAAAAATACTTGTGAAAAGTGTACTTATAAAAAATACTTGTGAAAAGTGTACTTATAAAAATACTTGTGAAAAGTGTACTTATAAAAACTACTTGTGAAAAGTGTACTTATAAAAACTACTTATGAAAAGTGTACTTATAAAATACTTATGAAAAGTGTACTTATAAAAAATACTTGTGAAAAGTGTACTTATAAAAATACTTGTGAAAAGTGTACTTATAAAAAATACTTGTGAAAAGTGTACTTATAAAAAATACTTGTGAAAAGTGTACTTATAAAAAATACTTGTGAAACGTGTACGTTTAAAAAATACTTGTGAAACGTGTACTTATAAAAAATACTTGTGAAAAGTGTACTTATAAAAAATTCTTGTGAAACGTGTACTTATAAAAAATACTTGTGAAAAGTGTACTTTTAAAATACTTATGAAAAGTCTACTTATAAAATACTTGTGAAAAGTGTACTTATAAAATACTTGTGAAACGTGTACTTATAAAATACTTATTAAAGTGTACTTATAAAATACTTATGAAAAGTGTACTTATAAAAAAATACTTGTGAAAGGTGTACTTTTAAAATACTTATGAAAAAGTGCACTTATAAAATACTTGTGAAAAGTGTACTAATGAAATACTTATGAAAAGTGTACTTATAAAAAATATTTGTGAAAAGTGTACTTATGAAAAGTGTACTTATAAAAAATACTTATTAAAAGTGTACTTATAAAATACTTATGAAAAAGTGTACTTATAAAAAATACTTATGAAAAGTGTACTTATAAAATACTTATGAGAAGTGTTGAATACCTGGAACACTTTAAGAAGGTTGTGTAGCCATTCACACAATAGTTAACATTAACTGACAATACTTTTAAAGCCTTTTTAAATTTTGGCTTATGTACATTTCTAAAAATGCACATTTTGAAAGGCTATTCAAATAAATGTATGTAGCATCATTAAGAACTAACATTATAGACACTTAAAGCCAGAGCATCTCATTCCTTTGTGTACCATTTTGTGAATGATTTATGCCGTATTACAGAAATATCTGTTTAGTAACCATGAAAATTTGAGTTAGGCTCTATTGGCTAATGTTTTTCTGAACTTAAGACACAGAATATTATTCACAAACGAACTCTTTCAGCTGAATTGAGCTGACATTTGAAAACGTAAAGTGTTGCACATTTTATCGGTGCAGAGATGAGTCTGAGAAGAGCCAGGGGTTTTGTGTTTAGTGTTGTGAGAACATGTGTGAAGGTTTCAAGAAATCTGTCTTAACAGTGAAAAACTGTGAACTGAAGCGCAGTTACTGCATCTGTCCTGCAGATGGTGCTGTTCGGTTACATTATGGATTATAATCCCAGCTGTGGTTTTAAAAAGCAACTATTATTATGAAGCACATGTTCATTTATAACAACTGTAAGATGTGTGCATGGGTTCAGGGCAGGTCTAACCTCATTGGTTGGTTTGGTCATGTGACACGCAGTTATTTCCCGCCACTGCCGTCTTAACACAGTGATGACGTCAATCCTCAGAAATGACAGGTACGTTTTCTAGGTTATCTGTACATGCATATTGAAATGATATTAAAACATGGTTTATTGTGCTGTCAGACTCAGGCTCGGTTATGGAGTTTATAATAATCACCTTCCAATTTCCTGTTCTTTCTGTCATTTTGTCCTCATTTTATTTGATTATTTGTGCCATACTGAATCCTGTTTTGTCCTCTTTGAAACTGAGGGACAATGTTCACTTCTTTGTTACAGTTTTTCTCAGTTCTCAAATCTCTGAACAATTAGTTTCTTGTTCACATTAGATTTGATTTTCTTATTGATTTAAGCAAATTGCATGTGCTTTTTATTGTGTACAATCTGCACAACATCTAAACGAACACACACACGTTTATCAAACCTGATGAGCCGATGCTCTTCACAACTTCTGAAACGTCTCCATCGTTTGAGTCAAACTCTGTCAGACACGTCACTTATATCCCATAAATAATTACTTTTATCTTACTAATTTTAATAATTGATATTTACGCTTTAATTTATACAAGCTTGAATTGAGTACTAATAACGGATTTACTGTTTTTTGAATTCTTGCCTGGACTAACTTTTACATGTAGAAATTACATTTGTTTTTTCATTTACTTCTCCACACAATATTGTTTATCAGTGCAACACATAATTCATTTGTGAATGTGAGTTATGCTGGTGTATTTTTATATGCCACATCCATCATAAGTTCAGTCTTTCCCTCCGGTGTCTGTGGAAACTCCAGCACTGTGTGTGTGTGTGTGTGTGTGTGTGTGTGTGTGTGTGTGAGAGAGAGTCTGTGGAATAAGTGAAGCTTATAGACACTGAGATGAACAATACACTCGTACTGTGAGCTCATTAGGGTTATAGCAGTCATAAGTGACTTTATTCCTCTGTGTGTGTGTGTGTGTGCGTGTGTGTGTGATACTGTATCTGTCACGCTCCACTGCTCTAATTACTCAAGACCAACTTTAGAAGAAACCTCAACGGTCCAGAAAACTGGAGTGTGTTCAGTGTGGTGTTAATCCGCCGGAGTGTGTGTGTGTTGATCCTGTAACGCAGTAAAACACGGAGTGTGTAGTGTAGGACCGCTTTATCACACATCAGACATGCTTCACATGACGAGAGATGCGCTTGAGCTCGCCTCACACAGGAACTCTCGGGATGAAGAGCATCTCAGTAATTGGTCCCGCAGAAATGCGGGTTTGACTCTGAGAGTCAGTGGCGTCGAGTGTGTGATAACGTCTAATAAAGGTGGAACAGTTTGAGTTTCCTCAGAGCAATACTGGAATAATGCAATAATGAAGTAACTGTTTTCCTTAAGGTACAAGAGCCTGAGCCTAGAGAAGGGTTCTCACAATGAAAAGTAATAAATCATTGTTAAATAAAACAGTGACTAAATATTAGATTGTGATAAAAGGTGTGTGAGATTGCATGATAGAGAACACTGTGGAAGCTTCCGCCACACAATAAAACATTTCAAAACATAATTGCGACTTTTTATCTCAGAATTGCGAGACATAAAGTCAGAACTGCAAGTTTATATCTCCCAGTTCTGACTTTATATCACGCAATTCTGACAATTCACAATTCACACACACTCGACTCTAAACCCCACAGAGGTTTGAACTCTCACACACACTCGACTCTAAACCACACAGAGGTTTGAACGCTCACACACACACTCGACTCTAAACCCCACAGAGGTTTGAACGCTCACACACACTCGACTCTAAACCACACAGAGGTTTGAACGCTCACACACACTCGACTCTAAACCCCAGAGGTTTGAACGCTCACACACACTCGACTCTAAACCACACAGAGGTTTGAACGCTCACACACACACTCGACTCTAAACCCCACAGAGGTTTGAACGCTCACACACACTCGACTCTAAACCACACAGAGGTTTGAACGCTCACACACACTCGACTCTAAACCCCAGAGGTTTGAATGCTCACACACACTCGACTCTAAACCCCACAGAGGTTTGAACGCTCACACACACTCGACTCTAAACCCCACAGAGGTTTGAACGCTCACACACACTCGACTCTAAACCACACAGAGGTTTGAACGCTCACACACACTCGACTCTAAACCCCAGAGGTTTGAACGCTCACACACACTCGACTCTAAACCCCAGAGGTTTGAACGCTCACACACACTCGACTCTAAACCACACAGAGGTTAGAACACTCACACACACACTCGACTCTAAACCACACAGAGGTTTGAACGCTCACACACACACTCGACTCTAAACCACACAGAGGTTTGAACGCTCACACACTCGACTCTAAACCCCACAGAGGTTTGAACGCTCACACACACACTCGACTCTAAACCACACAGAGGTTTGAACGCTCACACACTCGACTCTAAACCCCCAGAGGTTTGAACGCTCACACACACTCGACTCTAAACCACACAGAGGTTTGAACACTCACACACACACTCAACTCTAAACCACACAGAGGTTTGAACGCTCACACACACTCGACTCTAAACCACACAGAGGTTTGAACGCTCACACACACTCGACTCTAAACCCCAGAGGTTTGAACGCTCACACACACTCGACTCTAAACCACACAGAGGTTTGAACGCTCTCACACACACTCGACTCTAAACCCCAGAGGTTTGAACGCTCACACACACTCGACTCTAAACCACACGGAGGTTTGAACACTCACACACACTCGACTCTAAACCCCACAGAGGTTTGAACGCTCACACACTCGACTCTAAACCACACAGAGGTTTGAACACTCACACACACACTCGACTCTAAACCACACAGAGTTTTGAACGCTCACACACACTCGACTCTAAA
This sequence comes from Leuciscus idus, assembly GCA_021554675.1. Lineage (NCBI taxonomy): Eukaryota > Metazoa > Chordata > Actinopteri > Cypriniformes > Leuciscidae > Leuciscus > Leuciscus idus. Next base: position 645,780 of record CM038630.1, on the reverse strand, counting down.
CCCCAGAGGTTTGAACGCTCACACACACACTCGACTCTAAACCCCAGAGGTTTGAACGCTCACACACACTCGACTCTAAACCACACAGAGGTTTGAACGCTCACACACACACTCGACTCTAAACCCCACAGAGGTTTGAACGCTCACACACACTCGACTCTAAACCACACAGAGGTTTGAACGCTCACACACACTTGACTCTAAACCCCAGAGGTTTGAACGCTCACACTCACTCGACTCTAAACCACACAGAGGTTAGAACTCTCACACACTCGACTCTAAACCCCAGAGGTTTGAACGCTCACACACACTCGACTCTAAACCCCAGAGGTTTGAACGCTCACACACACTCGACTCTAAACCACACAGAGGTTTGAACACTCACACACACACTCGACTCTAAACCACACAGAGGTTTGAACGCTCACACACACTCGACTCTAAACCACACAGAGGTTTGAACGCTCACACACACTCGACTCTAAACCACACAGAGGTTTGAACGCTCACACACACACTCGACTCTAAACCCCACAGAGGTTTGAACGCTCACACACACTCAACTCTAAACCCCAGAGGTTTGAACGCTCACACACACTCGACTCTAAACCACACAGAGGTTTGAACGCTCACACACACTCGACTCTAAACCCCAGAGGTTTGAACGCTCACACACACTCGACTCTAAACCACACAGAGGTTTGAACGCTCACACACACTCGACTCTAAACCACACAGAGGTTTGAACGCTCACACACACTCGACTCTAAACCCCACAGAGGTTTGAACGCTCACACACACTCGACTCTAAACCACACGGAGGTTTGAACACTCACACACACTCGACTCTAAACCACACAGAGGTTTGAACGCTCACACACACTCGACTCTAAACCACACAGAGGTTTGAACACTCACACACACTCGACTCTAAACCACACAGAGGTTTGAACGCTCACACACACTCGACTCTAAACCCCAGAGGTTTGAACGCTCACACACACTCGACTCTAAACCCCAGAGGTTTGAACGCTCACACACACTCGACTCTAAACCACACAGAGGTTTGAACACTCACACACACACTCGACTCTAAACCACACAGAGGTTTGAACGCTCACACACACTCGACTCTAAACCCCAGAGGTTTGAACGCTCACACACACTCGACTCTAAACCACACAGAGGTTTGAACGCTCACACACACTCGACTCTAAACCCCACAGAGGTTTGAACGCTCACACACACTCGACTCTAAACCCCACAGAGGTTTGAACGCTCACACACACTCGACTCTAAACCCCACAGAGATTTGAACTCTCACACACACTCGACTCTAAACCACACAGAGGTTTGAACGCTCACACACACTCGACTCTAAACCACACAGAGGTTTGAACGCTCACACACACACTCGACTCTAAACCCCACAGAGGTTTGAACGCTCACACACACTCGACTCTAAACCACACAGAGGTTTGAACGCTCACACACATTCGACTCTAAACCACACAGAGGTTTGAACGCTCACACACACTCGACTCTAAACCACACAGAGGTTTGAACGCTCACACACACTCGACTCTAAACCCCAGAGGTTTGAACGCTCACACACACTCGACTCTAAACCACACGGAGGTTTGAACACTCACACACACTCGACTCTAAACCACACAGAGGTTTGAACGCTCACACACACTCGACTCTAAACCCCACAGAGGTTTGAACGCTCACACACACTCGACTCTAAACCACACAGAGGTTTGAACGCTCACACACACTCGACTCTAAACCCCAGAGGTTTGAACGCTCACACACACTCGACTCTAAACCCCAGAGGTTTGAACGCTCACACACACTCGACTCTAAACCACACAGAGGTTAGAACACTCACACACACACTCGACTCTAAACCACACAGAGGTTTGAACGCTCACACACACACTCGACTCTAAACCACACAGAGGTTTGAACGCTCACACACTCGACTCTAAACCCCCAGAGGTTTGAACGCTCACACACACTCGACTCTAAACCACACAGAGGTTTGAACACTCACACACACACTCAACTCTAAACCACACAGAGGTTTGAACGCTCACACACACTCGACTCTAAACCACACAGAGGTTTGAACGCTCACACACACTCGACTCTAAACCCCAGAGGTTTGAACGCTCACACACACTCGACTCTAAACCACACAGAGGTTTGAACGCTCTCACACACACTCGACTCTAAACCCCAGAGGTTTGAACGCTCACACACACTCGACTCTAAACCACACGGAGGTTTGAACACTCACACACACTCGACTCTAAACCCCACAGAGGTTTGAACGCTCACACACACTCGACTCTAAACCCCAGAGGTTTGAACGCTCACACACTCGACTCTAAACCACACAGAGGTTTGAACACTCACACCCACACTCGACTCTAAACCACACAGAGGTTTGAACGCTCACACACTCGACTCTAAACCCCAGAGGTTTGAACGCTCACACACACTCGACTCTAAACCACACAGAGGTTTGAACACTCACACACACACTCGACTCTAAACCACACAGAGGTTTGAACGCTCACACACACTCGACTCTAAACCACACAGAGTTTTGAACGCTCACACACACTCGACTCTAAACCCCAGAGGTTTGAACGCTCACACACACACTCGACTCTAAACCCCAGAGGTTTGAACGCTCACACACACTCAACTCTAAACCACACAGAGGTTTGAACGCTCACACACACACTCGACTCTAAACCCCACAGAGGTTTGAACGCTCACACACACACTCGACTCTAAACCCCACAGAGGTTTGAACGCTCACACACACTCGACTCTAAACCCCACAGAGGTTTGAACGCTCACACACACTCGACTCTAAACCACACAGAGGTTTGAACGCTCACACACACTCGACTCTAAACCCCAGAGGTTTGAACGCTCACACACACTTGACTCTAAACCCCAGAGGTTTGAACGCTCACACTCACTCGACTCTAAACCACACAGAGGTTTGAACACTCACACACACTCGACTCTAAACCACACAGAGGTTTGAACGCTCACACACACTCGACTCTAAACCACACAGAGGTTTGAACGCTCACACACACTCGACTCTAAACCACACAGAGGTTTGAACGCTCACACACACACTCGACTCTAAACCCCACAGAGGTTTGAACGCTCACACACACTCAACTCTAAACCACACAGAGGTTTGAACGCTCACACACACTCGACTCTAAACCCCAGAGGTTTGAACGCTCACACACACTCGACTCTAAACCACACAGAGGTTTGAACGCTCACACACACACTCGACTCTAAACCCCACAGAGGTTTGAACGCTCACACACACTCGACTCTAAACCACACAGAGGTTTGAACGCTCACACACACTCGACTCTAAACCCCAGAGGTTTGAACGCTCACACACACTCGACTCTAAACCCCACAGAGGTTTGAACGCTCACACACACTCGACTCTAAACCCCACAGAGGTTTGAACGCTCACACACACTCGACTCTAAACCCCACAGAGGTTTGAACGCTCACACACACTCGACTCTAAACCCCACAGAGGTTTGAACGCTCACACACACTCGACTCTAAACCACACAGAGGTTTGAACGCTCACACACACTCGACTCTAAACCTCAGAGGTTTGAACGCTCACACACACTCGACTCTAAACCCCAGAGGTTTGAACGCTCACACACACTCGACTCTAAACCACACAGAGGTTTGAACACTCACACACACACTCGACTCTAAACCCCAGAGGTTTGAACGCTCACACACACTCGACTCTAAACCACACAGAGGTTTGAACGCTCTCACACACACTCGACTCTAAACCACACAGAGGTTTGAACGCTCACACACACTCGACTCTAAACCCCACAGAGGTTTGAACGCTCACACACACTCGACTCTAAACCCCACAGAGGTTTGAACGCTCACACACACTCGACTCTAAACCCCACAGAGATTTGAACTCTCACACACACTCGACTCTAAACCACACAGAGGTTTGAACGCTCACACACACTCGACTCTAAACCACACAGAGGTTTGAACGCTCACACACACACTCGACTCTAAACCCCACAGAGGTTTGAACGCTCACACACACTCAACTCTAAACCACACAGAGGTTTGAACGCTCACACACACTCGACTCTAAACCCCAGAGGTTTGAACGCTCACACACACTCGACTCTAAACCACACAGAGGTTTGAACGCTCACACACACACTCGACTCTAAACCCCACAGAGGTTTGAACGCTCACACACACTCGACTCTAAACCACACAGAGGTTTGAACGCTCACACACACTCGACTCTAAACCCCAGAGGTTTGAACGCTCACACACACTCGACTCTAAACCCCACAGAGGTTTGAACGCTCACACACACTCGACTCTAAACCCCACAGAGGTTTGAACGCTCACACACACTCGACTCTAAACCCCACAGAGGTTTGAACGCTCACACACACTCGACTCTAAACCCCACAGAGGTTTGAACGCTCACACACACTCGACTCTAAACCACACAGAGGTTTGAACGCTCACACACACTCGACTCTAAACCCCAGAGGTTTGAACGCTCACACACACTCGACTCTAAACCCCAGAGGTTTGAACGCTCACACACACTCGACTCTAAACCACACAGAGGTTTGAACACTCACACACACACTCGACTCTAAACCACACAGAGGTTTGAACGCTCACACACACTCGACTCTAAACCCCAGAGGTTTGAACGCTCACACACACTCGACTCTAAACCACACAGAGGTTTGAACGCTCTCACACACACTCGACTCTAAACCACACAGAGGTTTGAACGCTCACACACACTCGACTCTAAACCCCACAAAGGTTTGAACGCTCACACACACTCGACTCTAAACCCCACAGAGGTTTGAACGCTCACACACACTCGACTCTAAACCCCACAGAGATTTGAACTCTCACACACACTCGACTCTAAACCACACAGAGGTTTGAACGCTCACACACACTCGACTCTAAACCACACAGAGGTTTGAACGCTCACACACACTCGACTCTAAACCCCACAGAGGTTTGAACGCTCACACACACTCGACTCTAAACCACACAGAGGTTTGAACGCTCACACACACTCGACTCTAAACCCCACAGAGGTTTGAACGCTCACACACACTCGACTCTAAACCCCAGAGGTTTGAACGCTCACACACACTCGACTCTAAACCACACGGAGGTTTGAACACTCACACACACTCGACTCTAAACCACACAGAGGTTTGAATGCTCACACACACTCGACTCTAAACCCCACAGAGGTTTGAACGCTCACACACACTCGACTCTAAACCACACAGAGGTTTGAACACTCATACACACTCGACTCTAAACCACACAGAGGTTTGAACACTCACACACACTCGACTCTAAACCACACGGAGGTTTGAACACTCACACACACTCGACTCTAAACCACACGGAGGTTTGAACGCTCACACACACTCGACTCTAAACCACACAGAGGTTTGAACGCTCACACACACACTCGACTCTAAACCACACAGAGGTTTGAACGCTCACACACACTCGACTCTAAACCACACAGAGGTTTGAACACTCACACACACTCGACTCTAAACCACACAGAGGTTTGAACGCTCACACACTCGACTCTAAACTTCATTTATAAATCTTCCATTTATGTCTAAAATATTAGAAAAAGTGGTGTCCGCTCAACTGGGTTCTTTCTTGCAACAAAATGAGATCTATGAAAAGTTTCAGTCTGGATTCAGACCGCATCATAGCACTGAAACTGCGCTCGTTAAAATCACAAATGATTTACTTTTAGCTTCTGACCAAGGCTGTATCTCAATACTAGTTTTACTTGATCTTAGTGCTGCGTTCGATACTATAGATCATACATTACTCTTAGATCGACTACAAAATTATACTGGTGTTCAAGGACAAGCACTAAGCTGGTTCAAATCATACCTATCTGACCGCTACCATTTTGTCTATTTAAATGGAGAAAAATCGATCATAACTCCAGTAAACTATGGAGTGCCGCAGGGATCTGTATTAGGCCCTCTGTTATTTTCAATATATATGATGCCACTTGGAAATATTATAAGGAAACATGGAATTAGTTTCCATTGTTATGCTGATGACACTCAAATATATATTTCATCACGGCCGGATGAAAACGCAAAATTTTCCAAATTGACAGAGTGTGTTAAAGATATAAAAGATTGGATGACCCGTAATTTTCTTTTATTAAATCCAGACAAGACAGAGGTAATACTTATCGGTTCAAAAAACCGCCCACAAAACCTCGCACAATACAACTTTAACATCATAGGATGTCCTGTTACTTTATCCTCTACAGTAAAAGACCTGGGTGTTATACTCGATTGCAACCTGTCTTTTGAAAATCATATTTCATATGTTACAAAAACAGCATTTTTCCACCTTAGAAACATTGCTAAGCTACGTAATATGCTATCAGTTTCTGATGCAGAAAAGTTAGTTCATGCATTCATGACCTCGAGACTGGATTACTGTAATGCTTTACTAGCTGGTTGTCCTGCATCCTCAATAAACAAGCTACAGTTAGTCCAAAATGCCGCCGCTAGAGTTCTTACTAGATCAAGAAAATATGATCATATAACACCGATTTTATCATCACTGCATTGGTTACCTATAAAGTTCCGTATTAATTACAAGGTATTGCTACTGACCTATAAAGCCCTAAACGGCTTAGCTCCAGTCTATTTAACGGATCTTTTATCACCCTATAATCCATCGCGCTCTTTAAGATCACTAAATTCAAGGCTTTTGGTCATACCTAGGATATCCAGAACCACCAAAGGAGGGAGAGCATTCTCACATTTGGCTCCAAAACTCTGGAATAGTCTTCCTGATACTGTTCGTTGCTCAGACTCGCTCTCCCAGTTTAAAACTAGATTAAAGTCGCATCTCTTCAGCCAGGCATTCATATAATCCTACAGTTCAAACTACAATCCGGCCTCTAGCTCATAAATGCCAGAGGAGAACTGGCCCCCGACTGAGCCTGGGTTCTCCCAAGGTTTTTTTTTCTCCATTAGGTCACCTGATGGAGTTTTAGGACACCATTAGGTCACTTGATGAAGTTTTTCGGTTCCTTGCCACTGTTGCCTTTGGCTTGCTCAGTTGGGGATATTTTGGGGATATTTAATTTAATTTTATCAATCAATAAATTCCTCTTGAAACAAACTTTGTTGTATTATTTTAATTTAATACTGTGAAGCTGCTTTGATACAATCTGTATTGTGAAAAGCGCTATACAAATAAACTTGACTTGACTTGACTTGACTTAAACCACACAGAGGTTTGAAAACTCACACACACACTCGACTCTAAACCACACAGAGGTTTGAACGCTCACACACTCGACTCTAAACCCCAGAGGTTTGAACGCTCACACACACTCGACTCTAAACCACACAGAGGTTTGAACACTCACACACACACTCGACTCTAAACCACACAGAGGTTTGAACGCTCACACACACTCGACTCTAAACCACACAGAGGTTTGAACGCTCACACACACTCGACTCTAAACCCCAGAGGTTTGAACGCTCACACACACACTCGACTCTAAACCCCAGAGGTTTGAACGCTCACACACACTCGACTCTAAACCACACAGAGGTTTGAACGCTCACACACACACTCGACTCTAAACCCCACAGAGGTTTGAACGCTCACACACACTCGACTCTAAACCCCACAGAGGTTTGAACGCTCACACACACTCGACTCTAAACCCCACAGAGGTTTGAACGCTCACACACACTCGACTCTAAACCCCACAGAGGTTTGAACTCTCACACACACTCGACTCTAAACCACACAGAGGTTTGAACGCTCACACACACTCGACTCTAAACCCCAGAGGTTTGAACGCTCACACACACTCGACTCTAAACCCCAGAGGTTTGAACGCTCACACACACTCGACTCTAAACCACACAGAGGTTAGAACTCTCACACACTCGACTCTAAACCCCAGAGGTTTGAACGCTCACACACACTCGACTCTAAACCACACAGAGGTTTGAACACTCACACACACACTCGACTCTAAACCACACAGAGGTTTGAACGCTCACACACTCGACTCTAAACCACACAGAGGTTTGAACACTCACACACACACTCGACTCTAAACCACACAGAGGTTTGAACGCTCACACACACACTCGACTCTAAACCACACAGAGGTTTGAACGCTCACACACACTCGACTCTAAACCACACAGAGGTTTGAACGCTCACACACACTCGACTCTAAACCACACAGAGGTTTGAACGCTCACACACACACTCGACTCTAAACCACACAGAGGTTTGAACGCTCACACACACTCGACTCTAAACCCCACAGAGGTTTGAACGCTCACACACACTCGACTCTAAACCCCACAGAGGTTTGAACGCTCACACACACTCGACTCTAAACCCCACAGAGGTTTGAACGCTCACACACACTCGACTCTAAACCCCACAGAGGTTTGAACGCTCACACACACACTCGACTCTAAACCACACAGAGGTTTGAACGCTCACACACACTCGACTCTAAACCCCACAGAGGTTTGAACGCTCACACACACTCGACTCTAAACCCCACAGAGGTTTGAACTCTCACACACACTCGACTCTAAACCACACAGAGGTTTATACGCTCACACACACTCGACTCTAAACCCCACAGAGGTTTGAACGCTCACACACACTCGACTCTAAACCCCACAGAGGTTTGAACGCTCACACACACACTCGACTCTAAACCCCACAGAGGTTTGAACGCTCACACACACACTCGACTCTAAACCCCACAGAGGTTTGAACGCTCACACACACACTCGACTCTAAACCCCACAGAGGTTTGAACGCTCACACACACTCGACTCTAAACCCCAGAGGTTTGAACGCTCACACACACTCGACTCTAAACCACACAGAGGATTGAACGCTCACACACACACTCGACTCTAAACCACACAGAGGTTTGAACGCTCACACACTCGACTCTAAACCCCAGAGGTTTGAACGCTCACACACACTCAACTCTAAACCACACAGAGGTTTGAACACTCACACACACACTCAACTCTAAACCACACAGAGGTTTGAACGCTCACACACACTCAACTCTAAACCACACAGAGGTTTGAACGCACACACACTCGACTCTAAACCCCAGAGGTTTGAACGCTCACACACACACTCGACTCTAAACCCCAGAGGTTTGAACGCTCACACACACTCGACTCTAAACCACACAGAGGTTTGAACGCTCACACACACTCGACTCTAAACCACACAGAGGTTTGAACGCTCACACACACACTCGACTCTAAACCCCAGAGGTTTGAACGCTCACACACACTCGACTCTAAACCACACAGAGGTTTGAACGCTCACACACACACTCGACTCTAAACCACACAGAGGTTTGAACGCTCACACACACTCGACTCTAAACCCCACAGAGGTTTGAACGCTCACACACACTCGACTCTAAACCCCACAGAGGTTTGAACGCTCACACACACTCGACTCTAAACCCCACAGAGGTTTGAACGCTCACACACACTCGACTCTAAACCCCACAGAGGTTTGAACGCTCACACACACTCGACTCTAAGCCCCACAGAGGTTTGAACGCTCACACACACTCGACTCTAAACCCCACAGAGGTTTGAATGCTCACACACACTCGACTCTAAACCCCACAGAGGTTTGAACGCTCACACACACTCGACTCTAAACCCCACAGAGGTTTGAATGCTCACACACACTCGACTCTAAACCACACAGAGGTTTGAACGCTCACACAGACACTCGACTCTAAACCCCAGAGGTTTGAACGCTCACACACACTCGACTCTAAACCACACAGAGGTTTGAACGCTCACACACACACTCGACTCTAAACCCCACAGAGGTTTGAACGCTCACACACACTCGACTCTAAACCCCACAGAGGTTTGAACGCTCACACACACTCGACTCTAAACCCCACAGAGGTTTGAATGCTCACACACACTCGACTCTAAACCACACAGAGGTTTGAACGCTCACACACACTCGACTCTAAACCCCAGAGGTTTGAACGCTCACACACACTCGACTCTAAACCACACAGAGGTTTGAACACTCACACACACACTCAACTCTAAACCACACAGAGGTTTGAACGCTCACACACACTCAACTCTAAACCACACAGAGGTTTGAACGCTCACACACACTCGACTCTAAACCACACAGAGGTTTGAACGCTCACACAGACACTCGACTCTAAACCCCAGAGGTTTGAACGCTCACACACACTCGACTCTAAACCACACAGAGGTTTGAACGCTCACACACACACTCGACTCTAAACCACACAGAGGTTTGAACGCTCACACACACACTCGACTCTAAACCACACAGAGGTTTGAACGCTCACACACACTCGACTCTAAACCCCAGAGGTTTGAACGCTCACACACACTCGACTCTAAACCACACAGAGGTTTGAACGCTCACACACACTTGACTCTAAACCCCAGAGGTTTGAACGCTCACACTCACTCGACTCTAAACCACACAGAGGTTAGAACTCTCACACACTCGACTCTAAACCCCAGAGGTTTGAACGCTCACACACACTCGACTCTAAACCCCAGAGGTTTGAACGCTCACACACACTCGACTCTAAACCACACAGAGGTTTGAACACTCACACACACACTCGACTCTAAACCACACAGAGGTTTGAACGCTCACACACACTCGACTCTAAACCACACAGAGGTTTGAACGCTCACACACACTCGACTCTAAACCACACAGAGGTTTGAACGCTCACACACACACTCGACTCTAAACCCCACAGAGGTTTGAACGCTCACACACACTCAACTCTAAACCACACAGAGGTTTGAACGCTCACACACACTCGACTCTAAACCCCAGAGGTTTGAACGCTCACACACACTCGACTCTAAACCACACAGAGGTTTGAACGCTCACACACACTCGACTCTAAACCACACAGAGGTTTGAACGCTCACACACACTCGACTCTAAACCCCACAGAGGTTTGAACGCTCACACACACTCGACTCTAAACCACACAGAGGTTTGAACACTCACACACACTCGACTCTAAACCACACGGAGGTTTGAACACTCACACACACTCGACTCTAAACCACACAGAGGTTTGAACGCTCACACACACTCGACTCTAAACCACACAGAGGTTTGAACACTCACACACACTCGACTCTAAACCACACAGAGGTTTGAACGCTCACACACTCGACTCTAAACCCCAGAGGTTTGAACGCTCACACACACTCGACTCTAAACCACACAGAGGTTTGAACACTCACACACACTCGACTCTAAACCACACAGAGGTTTGAACGCTCACACACACTCGACTCTAAACCCCAGAGGTTTGAACGCTCACACACACTCGACTCTAAACCACACAGAGGTTTGAACACTCACACACACACTCGACTCTAAACCACACAGAGGTTTGAACGCTCACACACACTCGACTCTAAACCCCAGAGGTTTGAACGCTCACACACACTCGACTCTAAACCACACAGAGGTTTGAACGCTCACACACACTCGACTCTAAACCCCACAGAGGTTTGAACGCTCACACACACTCGACTCTAAACCCCACAGAGGTTTGAACGCTCACACACACTCGACTCTAAACCCCACAGAGATTTGAACTCTCACACACACTCGACTCTAAACCCCACAGAGGTTTGAACACTCACACACACACTCGACTCTAAACCACACAGAGGTTTGAACGCTCACACACACTCGACTCTAAACCCCAGAGGTTTGAACGCTCACACACACTCGACTCTAAACCACACAGAGGTTTGAACACTCACACACACACTCGACTCTAAACCACACAGAGGTTTGAACGCTCACACACACTCGACTCTAAACCCCAGAGGTTTGAACGCTCACACACACTCGACTCTAAACCACACAGAGGTTTGAACGCTCACACACACTCGACTCTAAACCCCACAGAGGTTTGAACGCTCACACACACTCGACTCTAAACCCCACAGAGGTTTGAACGCTCACACACACTCGACTCTAAACCACACAGAGGTTTGAACGCTCACACACACTCGACTCTAAACCACACAGAGGTTTGAACGCTCACACACACACTCGACTCTAAACCCCACAGAGGTTTGAACGCTCACACACACTCGACTCTAAACCACACAGAGGTTTGAACGCTCACACACACTCGACTCTAAACCACACAGAGGTTTGAACGCTCACACACACTCGACTCTAAACCCCACAGAGGTTTGAACGCTCACACACACTCGACTCTAAACCCCAGAGGTTTGAACGCTCACACACACTCGACTCTAAACCACACGGAGGTTTGAACACTCACACACACTCGACTCTAAACCACACAGAGGTTTGAACGCTCACACACACTCGACTCTAAACCCCACAGAGGTTTGAACGCTCACACACACTCGACTCTAAACCACACAGAGGTTTGAACGCTCACACACACTCGACTCTAAACCCCAGAGGTTTGAACGCTCACACACACTCGACTCTAAACCCCAGAGGTTTGAACGCTCACACACACTCGACTCTAAACCACACAGAGGTTAGAACACTCACACACACACTCGACTCTAAACCACACAGAGGTTTGAACGCTCACACACACACTCGACTCTAAACCACACAGAGGTTTGAACGCTCACACACTCGACTCTAAACCCCCAGAGGTTTGAACGCTCACACACACTCGACTCTAAACCACACAGAGGTTTGAACACTCACACACACACTCAACTCTAAACCACACAGAGGTTTGAACGCTCACACACACTCGACTCTAAACCACACAGAGGTTTGAACGCTCACACACACTCGACTCTAAACCCCAGAGGTTTGAACGCTCACACACACTCGACTCTAAACCACACAGAGGTTTGAACGCTCTCACACACACTCGACTCTAAACCCCAGAGGTTTGAACGCTCACACACACTCGACTCTAAACCACACGGAGGTTTGAACACTCACACACACTCGACTCTAAACCCCACAGAGGTTTGAACGCTCACACACTCGACTCTAAACCACACAGAGGTTTGAACACTCACACACACACTCGACTCTAAACCACACAGAGGTTTGAACGCTCACACACTCGACTCTAAACCCCAGAGGTTTGAACGCTCACACACACTCGACTCTAAACCACACAGAGGTTTGAACACTCACACACACACTCGACTCTAAACCACACAGAGGTTTGAACGCTCACACACACTCGACTCTAAACCACACAGAGTTTTGAACGCTCACACACACTCGACTCTAAACCCCAGAGGTTTGAACGCTCACACACACACTCGACTCTAAACCCCAGAGGTTTGAACGCTCACACACACTCAACTCTAAACCACACAGAGGTTTGAACGCTCACACACACACTCGACTCTAAACCCCACAGAGGTTTGAACGCTCACACACACACTCGACTCTAAACCCCACAGAGGTTTGAACGCTCACACACACTCGACTCTAAACCCCACAGAGGTTTGAACGCTCACACACACTCGACTCTAAACCACACAGAGGTTTGAACGCTCACACACACTCGACTCTAAACCCCAGAGGTTTGAACGCTCACACACACTTGACTCTAAACCCCAGAGGTTTGAACGCTCACACTCACTCGACTCTAAACCACACAGAGGTTAGAACTCTCACACACTCGACTCTAAACCCCAGAGGTTTGAACGCTCACACACACTCGACTCTAAACCACACAGAGGTTTGAACACTCACACACACTCGACTCTAAACCACACAGAGGTTTGAACGCTCACACACACTCGACTCTAAACCACACAGAGGTTTGAACGCTCACACACACTCGACTCTAAACCACACAGAGGTTTGAACGCTCACACACACACTCGACTCTAAACCCCACAGAGGTTTGAACGCTCACACACACTCAACTCTAAACCACACAGAGGTTTGAACGCTCACACACACTCGACTCTAAACCCCAGAGGTTTGAACGCTCACACACACTCGACTCTAAACCACACAGAGGTTTGAACGCTCACACACACACTCGACTCTAAACCCCACAGAGGTTTGAACGCTCACACACACTCGACTCTAAACCACACAGAGGTTTGAACGCTCACACACACTCGACTCTAAACCCCAGAGGTTTGAACGCTCACACACACTCGACTCTAAACCCCACAGAGGTTTGAACGCTCACACACACTCGACTCTAAACCCCACAGAGGTTTGAACGCTCACACACACTCGACTCTAAACCCCACAGAGGTTTGAACGCTCACACACACTCGACTCTAAACCCCACAGAGGTTTGAACGCTCACACACACTCGACTCTAAACCACACAGAGGTTTGAACGCTCACACACACTCGACTCTAAACCCCAGAGGTTTGAACGCTCACACACACTCGACTCTAAACCCCAGAGGTTTGAACGCTCACACACACTCGACTCTAAACCCCAGAGGTTTGAACACTCACACACACACTCGACTCTAAACCACACAGAGGTTTGAACACTCACACACACACTCGACTCTAAACCACACAGAGGTTTGAACGCTCACACACACTCGACTCTAAACCCCAGAGGTTTGAACGCTCACACACACTCGACTCTAAACCACACAGAGGTTTGAACGCTCTCACACACACTCGACTCTAAACCACACAGAGGTTTGAACGCTCACACACACTCGACTCTAAACCCCACAGAGGTTTGAACGCTCACACACACTCGACTCTAAACCCCACAGAGGTTTGAACGCTCACACACACTCGACTCTAAACCCCACAGAGATTTGAACTCTCACACACACTCGACTCTAAACCACACAGAGGTTTGAACGCTCACACACACTCGACTCTAAACCCCACAGAGGTTTGAACGCTCACACACACTCGACTCTAAACCCCACAGAGGTTTGAACGCTCACACACACTCGACTCTAAACCCCACAGAGGTTTGAACGCTCACACACACTCGACTCTAAACCACACAGAGGTTTGAACGCTCACACACACTCGACTCTAAACCCCAGAGGTTTGAACGCTCACACACACTCGACTCTAAACCCCAGAGGTTTGAACGCTCACACACACTCGACTCTAAACCACACAGAGGTTTGAACACTCACACACACACTCGACTCTAAACCACACAGAGGTTTGAACGCTCACACACACTCGACTCTAAACCCCAGAGGTTTGAACGCTCACACACACTCGACTCTAAACCACACAGAGGTTTGAACGCTCTCACACACACTCGACTCTAAACCACACAGAGGTTTGAACGCTCACACACACTCGACTCTAAACCCCACAGAGGTTTGAACGCTCACACACACTCGACTCTAAACCACACAGAGGTTTGAACGCTCACACACACTCGACTCTAAACCCCAGAGGTTTGAAGCTCCTGTTCTTCTCACGTTCAGAGCCATATATCACTCCTGCTGTAAGGCCTCATAATGCCACACACACACACACACACACACACACACACACACACACACACACACACACACACACAGGTTTGTTTTCAATAATGGCTGTGATCTTTCAGCTTAATCTCAGAGTATGTTTAGTACGGCTCCTATTTAAGTCTCCTTCTTTTGTACAGCGCTTTTAACAATATAGATCATTTCGAAACAGCTTTACAGTCATAATAGGAGATCATGCTGAAGTAAATTTACATTTACATTTACATTTACATTTAGTCATTTAGCAGACGCCTTTATCCAAAGCGACTTACAAATTAGGACTAAATTCAGCGAGTCATCATAAAGAGGCAAAAGCAACAACAACGCAGGAAGTGCTCAAAATACGAAGTTCAGGTATTATTCAGAGTAGCATAAGCCTGATAAGTGATGTTTCAAAGGGAAAGGTTTTTTTTTTTTTTTTTTTTTTTTTTCTATAAGGTTAAGTGCTCACGGAAGAGATTGGTTTTCAGCTGTTTTTTGAATGTTGTCAGGGATTCTGCATTCCGGATGAGGGTGGGGAGAGCGTTCCACCAGCATGGAACTGTGAATGAGAATGTTCTGGAAAGTGATTTTGTGGCTTTCTGTGATGGAACCACGAGACGTCGCTCGTTGACCGATCGTAGGTGTCTGGTAGGGATGTAGACTCGTAGGAGTGAGTGAAAGTAGGAGGGAGCTGAGCCTGTGATAGTTCTGTAAGCAAGCGTCAGTGCCTTGAACTTGATGCGAGCAGCTAGAGGTAGCCAGTGCAGAGAGATGAACAGAGGAGTGACGTGGGCCCTCTTGGGCTCGTTGAAGACAAGACGAGCTGCAGCATTCTGGATCATCTGTAGGGGTTTGGTTGCACATGCTGGGAGTCCAGCCAGAAGGGCATTGCAGTAGTCAAGCCTAGAGATGACCAGGGCCTGGACGATAAGTTGTGTTGCATGCTCAGTTAGGAAAGGCCTGATCTTCCTGATGTTGTGCAGTGCAAACCTGCATGATCGAGCTGTCTTTGAAATGTGATCTGTGAAGGTCAGCTGGTCATCAAACGTTACTCCAAGATTTCTGACCGATCTTGATGGGGTGATTAATGATGACTCTAGCTGGATGGTGAAGTCGTGCTGTAGAGATGGATTGGCAGGGAGGACGAGAAGCTCAGTCTTTGCCAGGTTGAGCTGCAGGTGATGTTCCTTCATCCATGTGGAGATGTCCGCCAGACAGCTTGAGACCCGTGCAGCTACTGTGGGATCATCTGGTTGAAAGGAGAGGAAGAGCTGTGTGTCATCAGCATAGCAGTGGTAGGAAAAACCGTGTGCCTGTATGATGTGTCCCAGTGATGTGGTGTAGATGGAGAAGAGGAGGGGACCAAGAACTGAACCCTGGGGAACCCCTGTGGTCAGCTGATGTGCTCTGGATACCTCACCTCTCCATGCGACCTTGAAGGACCTACCTGTGAGATAGGACTCAAACCAGTGGAGTGAAGTTCCTGTGATGCCCAGTGATGAGAGGGTGGACAGAAGGATCTGATGATTCACCGTGTCGAAGGCAGCAGACAGATCCAGGAGAATGAGGACTGAAGATTTGGAAGCAGCTTTTGCGATCCGTAGGGCTTCTGTGACTGACAGTAATGCAGTCTCAGTTGAATGTCCTTTCTTGAAGCCAGATTGGTTGACATCCAGCTGGTTGTTTAGAGACAAGAAGGATGTTAGTTGGTTGAAGACAGCTCTTTCAAGTGTCTTCGCAATGAATGGTAGGAGAGAGATAGGTCTGTAATTCTCTACAAATGATGTGTTTAGCGTTGTTTTTTTGAGCAGTGGAGTAACCCGAGCCTGCTTGAATGCTGTAGGGAAGGTGCCAGTGTGGAGGGATGAGTTGATGATGTGTGTGAGTGATGGTAGAAGTGTGGGAGAGATGGCTTGTAGAAGGTGTGAGGGGATGGGGTCAAGCGGGCAGGTGGTAGGGTGACTGGAGAGGAGAAGTGTAGATACTTCTTCCTCGGTTAGCGAAGAAAAGGAGGACAGAGGGGTATTGGCTGTGGAAGGGGTCGGTCTGGGTTCCTGTGTGTGTGGAGCTGAGAACTGACTGCTGATAGCTGTTGTTTTGTTGGTGAAGAAGGTCGCAAAATCGTCAGCAGTTAAGGAGGAGGCGGGAGGTGGTGGAGGTGGACAGAGGAGAGAGTTGAATGTCTTGAAGAGTAATCGTGTGTTGGAGGAGCTGTTGATCTTGTTGTGGAAGTATGAAGATTTTGCAGCATGATCATCAACAGAAAAGGAGGAGAGGAGAGATTGATACATACTCAGGTCAGATGCGTCTTTTGATTTGTGCCATTTCCTCTCCGCTGCCCTGAGTTCGGTCCGGTGTTCCCGAAGAACCTCAGATAACCAGGGGTTAGAGGGAGTAGCGCGTGCTGGCCTGGAGGAGAGAGGGCAGATAATGTCTAGAGAAGAGATTAGAGTGGAGCATAAGGTGTCCGTTGCGGTATTCACATCCAGAGATGAGAATTGTGAGGGTGGGGGAAGAGAGGATGACACGGCAGAGGAAAGATGGGAGGGGGAAAGTGAGCGCAGGTTTCGTCTGAAAGTGACTGGTGGTGGGGGGGGTGGTGCAGGGGTAGAGAGTTGTAGACTGAAAGTAATGAGGAAATGATCTGAAACGTGGAGAGGTGTCACCAGGATGTTTTCTGTGGTGCAGTTGCGTGTGTAAACCAGGTCCAGTTGGTTGCCTGATTTGTGAGTAGCTGTGGTGATGAGTCGTTTGAGATCGAAAGAGGCTAGGAGAGAGGTGAAGTCTGTTGCATGTGGCTTTTCGAGATGAATGTTGAAGTCACCGAAGACTAGAAGTGGGGTGCCGTCCTCAGGGAAAGTGGACAGCAGCACATCCAGCTCATCTACAAAGTTACCCAGCTGACCTGGGGGGCGATAAATGACTACAATATGGATTTTAATGGGAGTTGTAAGTGTAATAGCATGATATTCAAATGAGTTGTTGTTGCATAGAGAAGAGAGCGTGGAGTATTTGCAATTGTTAGAAACGAGAAGCCCTGTACCCCCACCTCTCCCAGACTGGCGAGGGGAGTGGGAGAAGGAGAAATTGCTAGAGAGAGCAGCAGGGGTTGCTGAGTCTTCTGGACGAATCCAGGTCTCAGTCAGCCCCAAGATACTAAGAGTAGAATGAGATGCAAAGGCTGGAATGAAGTCAGCTTTATTGACTGCTGACTGACAATTCCATAGGCCCACGGAAAGAGAGAGAGGAGTATGTGAGGATGTGAGGATGGGACGCAGATTGGCAGTATTGCGCTGCCTATTGCGCGTGACGAAAGGACGGTGCCGAGAGATAACAGGAATGTATTGAAAGCACATGTTGATTAAGGTGAACAATAAGGTAAGTAGAGGGAAGAGAAAGGGAAGAGGAGATACTTAAGTGCCTTTCTGGTGTCCTTGCTCGGTGGAGTCGCGCAGGTAGAGTCGCAGGTCTTTTCCCGAGTCGGTCTTCACACGAGGAGGCTGAACACGAGAGCTGAACGCTTCCGCTGACGCTTCCGCGACAGCGCGCAAATTACACAGATATACGGATAATGCTTTCACCGCTTGAGTGAGTACAGCTGTTTCGGTCGGGCAATTAAGTGTAAATAACGCGAAAATGTGGCAATTCCAAACTGCTAGGAGCAAAGGCTTAAGTGCAAATGTAACAATAATTTTAATTTTCACTTGCGGCTGTTGTTAATTGTGCCAACGCGTTTCTCTAAAATACAGAATTATGTGAAGTTAAAAATACAAAATAACAAGAGGATCGAAGATAGGCTTACCTTGACTAAAATACAACACTGAAATAACAGGGGAACAGAGTATTCTGGCAAAAACACTTGCGCGTTCTTGCTGTGCCTCTAGTATGCTTGTCGCTGGTCCTGCTGGAATGATCTGAAATTCCTCTATTTATATCTATTCTTACAGATGCTGTTTCGGTCGGGCAATTAAGTGTAAATAACGCGAAAATGTGGCAATTCCAAACTGCTAGGAGCAAAGGCTTAAGTGCAAATGTAACAATAATTTTAATTTTCACTCGCGGCTGTTGTTAATTGTGGCAACGCGTCTCTCTAAAATACAGAATTATGTGAAGTTAAATCCATCCATTTACTGTCTAGTACTATAAGAGTTTCTCACACTAATTCAGGTGAAATGATTTCATACTAAAGCACGGTTGCTTTAAGCAACTAAAGCATCCATCCATCCATCCACCCATCCACCCATCCATCCTCCATCATCCACCCATCCATCCATCCATCCTCCATCATCCACCCATCCATCCTCCACCCATCCATCCACCCATCCACCCATCCACCCTCTATCCTCCATCATCCACCCATCCACCCATCCACCCATCCTCCACCCATCCACCCATCCACCCATCCATCCTCCATCCTCCATCATCCACCCATCCATCCATCCACCCATCCATCTATCCATCCACCCATGTTCTCACTATTGGCAAATGATCAGTCTGAGGTTGAATGGAAACACCAGTGGAAAATAATCGCGGTTCTCAGTTGGAATCCAAAACACAGTGGCCAAAACAGCCGGCCTTTGCAACTTTGTCTCTCTCTCTAATGAGCCGTTCTCCGTATCAGAGCAGGAGAAGGAGAGAGAGAGAGAGAGAGAGAGAGAGAGAGAGAGTGATTAATATGGAGAGAGTGCACTCAGTGCTTCATGCTGTGAGAATGCCATAAACTCCCACTCTTTATACGGCAGAAAAAGGAAAAGTCTTCCTCCCACTGCTTTCTCAGAAGAATAAACACTGTAAATATTTGTAAGTCTACATAGAAATGTGTTTGTCCTTGAAGCCATTGTCTGAGTGCTAAATTATTTACAGTGCATCATTTGAGCAGTTAAAGATCTCTGAGAACGTCATAGCACAGCCTTGAGGGAAGCGTTCTGTTCACCGAGAACAATGGCTTTCTCCTGCTGTCAGAAACACACTCAGCACCTGTACAACATCTCACAAACCGCACAACAGTTGTGTGTCAGAAACACATTCAGCACCTGTACAACATCTCACAAACCGCACAACAGTTGTGTGTCAGAAACACATTCAGCACCTATACAACATCTCACAAACCACACAACAGTTGTGACACAGAAACACATTCAGCACCTGTACAACATCTCACAAACCGCACAACAGTTGTGACACAGAAACACATTCAGCACCTGTACAACATCTCACAAACCGCACAACAGTTGTGTGTCAGAAACACATTCAGCACCTGTACAACATCTCACAAACCGCACAACAGTTGTGTGTCAGAAACACACTCAGCACCTGTACAACATCTCACAAACCGCACAACAGTTGTGTGTCAGAAACACATTCAGCACCTGTACAACATCTCACAAACCGCACAACAGTTGTGACACAGAAACACATTCAGCACCTGTACAACATCTCACAAACCGCACAACAGTTGTGTGTCAGAAACACATTCAGCACCTGTACAACATCTCACAAACCGCACAACAGTTGTGTCACAGAAACACATTCAGCACCTGTACAACATCTAACATCTTATTGCATTAATATAAAAAATATTCAGGACTCAATGCACTTTTAACTCAGTGTATTGTCATAGAATAAATGCTGATTTTAATTTCTAATATTTAAATAAATGTATAATTATTTTTTTGTTGCTGAATATATATATATATATATATATATATATATATATATATATATATATATACCCATTATTAATTTTATTTCCATCTAATGTATTGTGAATCAGTGCTTAATCTGTATGAATAATTGCAGAATGAAATCCAGTGTTTTGATGGAATAATGACCCATCTGACAGTGTGTTTCCCGGACACCCAGTGCCATCGCTGAACTCAGACCCATACGTCAGGTTTGATTCGCCTACTGCACCAAAGCTTCATAAGTGTATGAACGAACATCCCAGATGATTCAGCTGAGCTATAGCTATATTTCTGAAGGATTCATTCATGAATGCGACTGAACAGTTCAAATCAAACGGAAACAGTAAAAGCAGTAAGATTAGATGTTACTCTTTG
Organism: Leuciscus idus; assembly: GCA_021554675.1. NCBI lineage: Eukaryota > Metazoa > Chordata > Actinopteri > Cypriniformes > Leuciscidae > Leuciscus > Leuciscus idus. The sequence goes on along the minus strand of CM038630.1, from coordinate 624,044 downwards.
ATTTATAAATGTTTGCTTGTTCTCCTCTAAAGGAGTGAGAATAAACACGAAACACACGTGATCGTTGTCATGTGGTGAATCCGGCCAATCGTAGAACAGCTGTGTCGTCATCAGCCCTCGTGCAGTCTTTTTTTTTTTTTTTTTTTTTTTTTTTGTGGAATTTAGGCTAGGTTTTTATTCACATTTAAATATTGATCAGCGAACATTTTTTTTTTTTTTTTTTTTTTTTGAGCTTCAATCAGCTTTATTTTTTTTTATTTTATTTTTTTTATTGACAAAAAAAAAAAAACAACAACATACAAAACTCTCGTAGGGGAAAGAGAATACACAATCATACAAAAGTTGTCAATATACAAAAAGTACTAACCAAACAGAAAGCAACAAAAAACAAAACAACAAAGGGGGAGCTACTTCGAAATACACAAGTCACAGGCGAAAAGGCTAAAGAAAAGAAAATTATGGAGCTGCACACACACACAAGGGGAGATTAATCAAAACAGTAGTTTCCTAGATATGTCATTACACATTTTCCTTACGATTTTAGTAGATTTGATCTTTTTCAGTGAGGTAAAAAACAATTTAAAATCATTTATAAACCAAACAAAGGAAGGCTTAGAACATCTCCACTTACTGCAATGAATATGATATTTACCCATAAGAATAATCATATTGACTAAATCTGATACTGATGAATCTACATTATCCATATAAAAAAGGATGTGTGGCAAGGTAAGGTTAGGGATATTATCAATCCTAAGTGACATCCAATTATGTAACTCGGACCAAAAACTATTGGCCGCTGGGCAAAAGAAGAACATGTGTTCCAGTGTCTCATCAGCAATCTCACAAAAAACACAAGGGTCTACATCAAATTTGAATCTTTTTCTAAGAAAATCAGCAACTGGATATATCTTATAAATTATTTTAAAGTGAGTCTCTTTGACTTTTGGGGAAATGGGCCATTTAATGAATTTAAAATGTGTTTTTTCTATGGACAATGCAACCATATTCGGAACCTGTACACATAATCCTATGTTATAATCAAAAAACAATTTAGATTTCAAAACATTATTAATATATTTATTATTACATTTATAGTCAACTAATCTACAATCATTAATAACTAAATTTGGTAAAGTTGGTAAGGGTCTTACTATTGCATATAACAATGTGCTTCGAATTAACTGTAATAATGGTACAGGAATTGCTTTACAGATCTTGCTGTATTCTCGATTCGTACAGTTTAAATTATATTTGTCTAAAAAAACTTTATATTCCAAGAAGTTACCATTATCATCTATAATATCATTCACAAACACTATGCCCTTTTTATACCAGTCAGACCTGAACAATGATTTCCTATTGATTATAATGACCCTATTGTTCCACAAGGTGGATTCATGTGGAGAAAAGTTATGGGTGAATATCATTTTCCAATATTGGAGAATTTGTTTGTGGAAGTTTGATAATTTAACCGGAATTTTGGTCACCTCAAAATCACATTGCAAAAGAAAATCAAGCCCTCCTACTTTTTTAAATAGATGTCTAGGAATGTGAAACCACATAGAATCTGGTTGTGATAGATATGTTTTCAGCCAGTTAATCTTAAAGGTCCCAAACATTGATTCAAAATCCAAGGCTTTGATACCACCCATATCATACTCTTTAACAAGCTGAGATTTCCTTATATAATGGGTTTTATTTTTCCACAGGAATTGGAAAATAATTGAATTGACTTTCTTGATATTACCGGAAGAAACATACAGGGAGTGACATGGATAAATTACTTTGGAAATACCTTCTGCTTTAGATAGAGTAACTCTACCAAAGATAGTGAGGTCTCTGGTAAGCCATCGACTCAAAGATTTCTTCACATCTATTAATCGGTTAGAAAAATTAACATCTTCCCTTCTGATAGCATTTTTAGATAAAACTATTCCTAGATATTTCACTTCAGATTTAACATCGATTGAAGAGATGATGGAATCCGTTGACGAGTGAATGGGAAGTAGCTCACATTTTTTAACATTGAGGGTTAATCCTGACGCTTTAGAGAATATCGATACTGAATCAAGGGCAACATCAACCATGAATTTATTTCTTAAAAGGATTGCTGTGTCATCTGCAAATTGACTAATTTTAAATTCCTTGTCAAATATAGAAATCCCATGCAAATCGGGGTTATGATTAATGAGCATGATAAGTGATTGGGTGGCTAGAATAAACAGTTTGGGAGAGATCGGGCACCCTTGTCTAATACCGCGGAGCACCTCAAACCTAGGAGTCATATCAGGATTCAGGGACACAGAACTATATATGTCAGTATAAAACATCTTAATTATTTTACAAAATTTTTTCCCAAAACCTAAAAAACCTAATACTTCAAATAAAAAGGCATGTTCAACAGTGTCAAATGCCTTGTAAAAATCGAGATATAAAATAAAGGCATCCGTATCAATGAGATCTCGATAGTCAAGCATGTCTAGAAGCAATCTGGTACGATTATGTATATTTCTACCCCTCATGAAAGCTGATTGACACTCATCAATAATATGTGATAATCCCTCATTCAGACGATTAGCATAAACAAGTGCCAATAATTTATAATCATTACATAACAAGGTAATTGGTCTCCAATTATCCAATAACAGATTATCTTTGTTAGGTTTGGGGATTAGAGTGATAAGACCATGTTTCATAGTGGGAGAAAGATTACCTTTTGAGATACAATCTAAATAGGCATTATATAGCATTTCTCTGATATCGCTCCAAAAGAAAAATAAAAACTCCACGGTTATCCCATCTATTCCCGGTGATTTCCCCTTAGACATCTGTCGAACTGCCAAGTCTAGTTCCTCAATTCTTAGCTCTTCTTCCATAGATTGTTTAAAGTTATCATCCATTGTCTTTTTAAACCCCTGAATCCTATTTAAAAAAAAGCAACAATCTTCTTTAGAAAAAAGGGATTTATACAAATTACTATAAAATGCTTTGATTTTTTCGTTTACTTGTTCTTGATTTTCAACAATAACATCATTGATATTTAATTTCCGAATTTTTTTCTTCGTTTGTCTTTGTTTTTCCAGACTAAAAAAATAGGAAGAGTTTTTTTCCCCCTCTTCGATCCAACGAGCCCTTGAACGAATAAATGCTCCCTTGGCCTTTTCCAAATATATATTATCAAGATGGGACTGTAAATTGTTTAATTCAGTCTGTTCTTCCAGTGTCAAATCATCTTTACGGCACAACGTATTAATGTGGCTAATGATGTCCCTTTGTCTTATCTTTTTAAGTGTTGATAATTGCTTACTTTTATTAATAGCTATCTGTTTAACTTTGAACTTGAACCATTCCCATTTACTCAGAAAACACATTTCCAATTCACCTACTTCTTTAACCAGTTGTTTAACTGCATTGCAAAACTCAGTATCTCCCAAGAGGGTATTATTAACTTTCCATATGGGGTTTATGTTATTTTCTCTTCCACCCAGAGAAAGTGTCAAAAATATTACACAATGATCAGTTAGGGGTGATGCTGAAATTTCACATCTATTTACCTCATTAATTAGATTTTCTGAGACTAACCAATAATCCAATCTTGAGCACTGGCCATTATTAGATGAGTTAAACCAGGTAAATTGTTTTCTGGTTGGGTTTTTCAATCTCCAATAATCTATTAGATTGGCCTTTGTAATTAAATCAACAATTGTTTCATCAAATGTGTGGCAGTGTCTTTTTGATGGTAGGCGGTCTAACCAAAGATCAGGGGCCAGGTTAAAATCTCCCCCAATTATTACTCTATCTGTTGAAAAGAGCATTTTCCATTCTTCTAAGCACTTACTTAAGGATGCAAAGAGATTTTTGTTGTATGCTCTATTGTTATAACCATACACGCATAATAAAATGTAGTTTATACTATTAATTTCTGTTGCGACCATTATCCAATAGCCGGTAGGGTCACTTTTATGGTCAATAATTTTCCCAGGAAATCTATTTAACAAAATCATAACTCCTGCCGAGCGTGACGTTCCATGACTGAAAAAGATAGAGTCTCCCCATTGCGATTTCCAAAATTTTGTGTCAACCTCAACTGAGTGGGTTTCTTGCAAAAACACACAATTAGCCCTTTGCTCCTTACAGAAAAGAAAAATAGCCTTACGTTTTACGTTATCTTTCAACCCCCTAGTATTTAAAGAAATAAAGGAAAACATTTAGGTGATAAGTAGATAGCTTATAAACAGTGCACAAAAGAGTGTTATCGATGCGCAGGAATGAGTCATTAGTCCTAAATCTACATGTTTAGTGTAACTAATCCTCTATACACTATAGAGGGAATAAAGAATACTACAAACCGAACAGCTATTGTAACAAAGGACTATTTAAATATGGAATTAACTTCGTCTACTTTGTTGTGTTTTCCTAAATTTTGGCAGAAAGCTATTGTAGACTACCTTAAAAAAAAAAAAAAAAAAATTATGTCCAGCTTTAAAAACATTTAATAGGTAACCAAAGTAAACAACCAGTAACTGCCATATGCTGGAGTGCAAAAAAAAAAACAATTTTTTTTTTTTGGAGTCATAAACGTATCAATGACCATATACTTCAATCATAACATCAGCTTATTTAACCCCGGATATTCAGTGATGCATTAAACAAAGTGCGGGTAGTGTTGATACTTACATATCAAAACGTTTATGTCAACCAAATAAACATAATAATAATAATTCTCAGTCAAACGTGAGTGCAGGCAGAATTTTGACAGCCATTCAAATGATGGCAAAACAAGAGATCAATTGGGGTCCACTCTCCGGTTATCGATCAGCGCGTAACCTTCCTTTAAGAATGCCCTTTTACCCGTCTTTCTGGCTTCTTGAACCAGTGGCCACAGCTTTGCACGCGCCTCCCGGTCTTCCTTCGAGAAGTCTTCTTTGAATCGAATGTGCATGTCTCTACACACTCTCGCATCCTTCGATTTCTTCCAAACATCATCCCGCACCGTTCTCATCCCGAACTGAATAATGATCGCTCTCGGTGTATTATTTGAGGTAGCGGCGTCGCCTTTCCTTCCCAGTCGGTGAACGGTGTCTACGGTGTCTCGCAGCCGCTCCACAGACATTGGAACAACTCTTGTCAGTATCCCGATGACAACTTCTCTCGTGTCCTCGCCATCCTTTTCAGGGAGACCAATCATCCTCAGATTCCACCTTCTTTTATATCGGGTTTGCTCTGCACATGCTTCTTTTAACAAGCTGTTTTCTCTCTGAAGGCCTCCTATTTTTTTTTGAAGCGCACAGATTTCTTCACGGTTTTCTTTAGTTGCGGTTGTGTTAGCTTCGATACGTCTGTCGAAACTTTTCAAGAGTTCCGTCTGCTCGTCCATTTCTCTGGTCAGAGTTTGTACTGCATGAAGAATTGCAGCGCCAGTATTCACGTCCTCAATTTCACTTTGGTGTCTCTGTTTCTTTGGATTTGGCTGTTTAACCGGCGTATGTTCTTTGTTAATTTTGTCTTTTTTGGATGAATGTTGCTCAGCTTCCATTTCTCCCTCAATGTCAAAATCGTCACATGCCTCGTGGAGAGCAGCCAAATTGTAATTGTGGTCGGACATGATTCCAAAAAAAACAAACAAGAAAATGTCGACACTACATTAAATATCTGTTTAGTAGAGGGGTTGTTACACTAGTTTATCACATTTCAAGGACTAAAAATAAACTTTTTACCGGAGCCTGCAAAAGTGTTACCACTCACTCCGCCATCTTGAAAACCCCCCGCCCTCGTGCAGTCGTTCTTGAGAAGTGGCGCTGGCTGAGTTCTCCGGCTACTCTCGAATCTCGCGGTACTTTGATGGCATACGTCACAGTCACGTGGCGTCGGCGCTGTGTCGAGTCGGACAAAATAGGCTTGTTTGAGATGCGCCTTGCCTCGCCTGAAATGTATGCGAGAGTAGGCGGCTGCAGTGAGGGGAGGAGTGAAAAAAGCGTAGGCAAGACGGACAGATCTCTCTTCTCGTAGTGGATCTGACCATTGCGAGATCAAAGATGGATATCGCGGGATTCACGCTCGTGGACAGTGTTGCTAATAAACTGGATGTAATTCAAGTTCTGTTGCTTTTATATGAAAATAAATAAAATGAACAAGACACCCAAAGTACTTGTTATTTAATTCCATTCCAAATACATGTTTATCAATATTTTTTTTTCTTTAATACAGACATATGTGTTTTTATTTATTTTCTTTTTTTTATAAAAATTAAATTGCATAACCCAAAGAGATCGCACTGTCAGATAGTTTGGGAATATTCACACATAATATATACACATAAAACCTGATATTAGAGTTTTAAAATCAAACATTTTAAAAGAGAACAATACATCACAGTTGTTTAAACCAATGATCATTAAGCTGTGTCGTCAGTAAGTCGTTTCCCATCATGCTTTTGATCAGCGCAGTCGGTGGAGAGCAACTGCGCTCGACTGCAAAATCCGACACGTGCGCCTTGCGCTCGCGAGAGATTTTTGTCATACGTCAGCATGACATCAGAGCCAGGCGGACCGCACTAGGACACATTTCTAACCAGCATGCATCTCGCGCTGATCACCGGTGATCGGTTCTGCGCAGATTTTGCTCATCTCAAACAAGCCTATTGTGTAGAGTCGGACCTAATGAGTTAACTCCCCCTCAATGCATTAACTCCTCCCTCTAATACATAACCCCTCCCCTATTGCATTAACTCCTCCCCTAATGCTTTAAAGGCACTACTTAATGCATTAACTCCTCCCCTAATGATTTAACTCCTCCCCCTAATGCATTAACCCCTCCCCCTAATGCAAGCAGCAAATCTTGCTGATCGGTTAAGTAGAACTTTAAACGTAAAGAGGCCATATGATTAATAACTGATATTAACTTAGACATTCATGGTTGATATTGTGTCTCAGTTTAATGGTAATTTAACAAATTTCTTTTGTCCGAATTTCTTAAACAACACAATGTGCATTTTCATTCAGTGTGCAGTTCACTCTTTAATGTTATAGTCTAGACAGACTCATTGCGTTATAGATTTACATGTCAGTGACAAAACATCGCTCTATTGTTGTGCATTTTGGGTAAAAACCAATATTTCTTATATTAATTTGAGAGTATTTGTTATTGCATATTCGAGCCTTCCGGATTAAGACTGCTATAGCCTCTTTTGATCAAATCAGCCTCACAAATATAGGGGTTCTTCTGGCCATGAGAGTGCAGTTACCTTTAAATATTTGAGCAGAATCGCATATAAAGAGGGTCGTGAGAGAGAGAGTGTGTGTGTGTGTGTGTGTGTGTGTGAGAGAGAGAGAGAGAGAGAGAGAGAGAGAGAGTTTGTGTGTGTGTGTGTGTGTGTGTGTGTGTGTGTGTGAGAGAGAGAGAGAGAGAGAGAGAGAGAGAGAGAGAGAGAGAGATGTGTTCGTGAGAATGAAAGAGGACAGCAGACCTGTGCGTGTCTCTCATCATTAATGAGCTTCATTGGCGTGTTTCGTTAGATGGCAGCAGAGCACCAGAGAAGCGTGAGAAGAGAAGAGCTCTGCAGCATCCGAACACGAGCACGAGCACGAGCTGTCATTACCGAACCGAACCGAAGCTGAACACACACACACACACACGCACGCACGCGCGCGCACGGGGCAGATCTGCGTTCATCGGAACCGGGCGAAATGAGCTGCTTTTGGATACACTCGATCTTCATCCCGGGATTCTTCCTACTCTTCGGGTTTGAAGGTAAGATCTGATTCGCTTTTGTCATGATGTGTTATTATTTCTGCAGCACAGATGAGCTCGCGCGCGCGAGGTGTGTGTGTGTGTGTGTGTGTGTGTGTGTTAGCGTAAACAGAGGATGTGTCATTCATAACTTCGGTCTAGTGGTGTTTCAGGACAGATTTCTGATTGCTGATAAGCCTGGGTTATTCTCCACTTCCTCCTGTCTCTGTGCTGGAGTTTGTTCCGCGAGTGCTGGAGATATGAATTATGTTGTGGATAGATATGGATCTAGATTGATCTGAATCGCAGTGGCTCCATCAGAAACAGTGTCGAGATGAAGAGCGAACAGGGTTTATTGTTGGAGATCTTCAGGAGCATCTGATGCAGAACTACACAGTCTGCATGTGACCTTTGAACCTCCAACACACTGAAGCTTTCAAACAGGTCCTGCTGTCAGCTTTCATTGGTCAGCAGGAGTGAGGATTATTATTTATAATTATTTTTTTTTAAAAACAAACCAACAAACCAACAAAACCTCACAGGCTAGGTATTAGCTAGGGTGCCTGAGCAATAACTCTGGGGTTTTTCTTTCTAATGTTATTGATGATGTTGCTTATGTCCATTAGTGCTATTGATTTCCTCTCAGGATAAAGAGGCGCTCATTAGGATGCACAGAAACTCTGGAACCCAAAGACACTCAATTATCTCTCATTTAAATCAGAGCACGGCTTTACAATGCTATTAAACCAGATATTTCTTTGTCTTCCATGAAGTTACCATTATGCAAGCTGAGAAAAAATATTCCCCTGGATTACAAAGAATCAAGTGTTGTGTGATGTTTGTGTGTGTTTGCGTGTTTTGTATGACGTTTGCGTGTGTTGTGTGACGTTTGGGTGTGTTGTGTGAGTGTGTTGTATGACGTTTGCGTGTGTGATGTTTGGGTGTGTTGTATGAGTGTGTTGTATGACGTTTGCGTGTGTTGTGTGATGTTTGGGTGTGTTGTGTGATGTTTGCGTGTGTTGTGTGATGTTTGCGTGTGTTGTATGAGTGTGTTGTATGACGTTTGGGTGTGTTGTGTGTGACGTTTGGGTGTGTTGTATGAGTGTGTTGTATGACGTTTGCGTGTGTTGTGTGTGACGTTTGGGTGTGTTGTATGAGTGTGTTGTATGACGTTTGCGTGTGTTGTGTGATGTTTGCGTGTGTTGTATGAGTGTGTTGTATGACGTTTGCGTGTGTTGTGTGACGTTTGGGTGTGTTGTATGACGTTTGCGTGTGTTTATGAGTGTTGTATGATGTTTGGGTGTGTTGTGTGTGACGTTTGGGTGTGTTGTGTGACGTTTGCGTGTGTTGTGTGACGTTTGGGTGTGTTGTGTGAGTGTGTTGTATGACGTTTGGGTGTGTTGTGTGACGTTTGGGTGTGTTGTGTGATGTTTGGGTGTGTTGTGTGTGACGTTTGGGTGTGTTGTGTGACGTTTGGGTGTGTTGTGTGACGTTTGGGTGTGTTGTGTGATGTTTGGGTGTGTTGTGTGTGACGTTTGGGTGTGTTGTGTGACGTTTGGGTGTGTTGTGTGACGTTTGGGTGTGTTGTATGACGTTTGCGTGTGTTGTATGATGTTTGCGTGTGTTGTATGAGTGTGTTGTATGATGTTTGCGTGTGTTGTATGAGTGTGTTGTATGATGTTTGCGTGTGTTGTATGAGTGTGTTGTATGATGTTTGGGTGTGTTGTGTGACGTTTGGGTGTGTTGTGTGTGACGTTTGGGTGTGTTGTATGACGTTTGGGTGTGTTGTGTGACGTTTGGGTGTGTTGTGTGACGTTTGCGTGTGTTGTCTGTGACGTTTGGGTGTGTTGTGTGATGTTTGGGTGTGTTGTGTGACGTTTGGGTGTGTTGTGTGATGTTTGCGTGTGTTGTGTGTGACGTTTGGGTGTGTTGTATGACGTTTGGGTGTGTTGTGTGACGTTTGGGTGTGTTGTGTGACGTTTGGGTGTGTTGTGTGACGTTTGCGTGTGTTGTGTGTGACGTTTGGGTGTGTTGTGTGACGTTTGCGTGTGTTGTAAGTGTGTTGTATGATGTTTGCGTGTGTTGTATGAGTGTGTTGTGTGACGTTTGGGTGTGTTGTGTGACGTTTGCGTGTGTTGTGTGTGACGTTTGGGTGTGTTGTGTGACGTTTGCGTGTGTGTGTTGTATGATGTTTGCGTGTGTTGTATGAGTGTGTTGTATGATGTTTGGGTGTGTTGTGTGACGTTTGGGTGTGTTGTGTGACGTTTGGGTGTGTTGTGTGACGTTTGGGTGTGTTGTGTGACGTTTGGGTGTGTTGTGTGACGTTTGCGTGTGTTGTATGACGTTTGCGTGTGTTGTGTGACGCTTGCGTGTGTTGTATGAGTGTGTTGTATGATGTTTGCGTGTGTTGTATGAGTGTGTTGTATGTTGTATGAGTGTGTTGTATGTTGTATGAGTGTGTTGTATGAGTGTGTTGTATGAGTGTGTTGTATGAGTGTGTTGTATGATGTTTGCATGTGTTGTATGAGTGTGTTGTATGATGTTTGGGTGTGTTGTGTGTGTTGTTTGCGTGTGTTGTATGATGTTTGGGTGTGTTGTGTGACGTTTGCGTGTGTTGTATGACGTTTGCGTGTGTTGTATGAGTGTGTTGTATGATGTTTGCATGTGTTGTATGAGTGTGTTGTATGATGTTTGCATGTGTTGTATGAGTGTGTTGTATGATGTTTGGGTGTGTTGTGTGACGTTTGCGTGTGTTGTATGAGTGTGTTGTATGACGTTTGGGTGTGTTGTGTGACGTTTGCGTGTGTTGTATGAGTGTGTTGTATGATGTTTGGGTGTGTTGTGTGACGTTTGCGTGTGTTGTATGAGTGTGTTGTATGACGTTTGGGTGTGTTGTGTGACGTTTGCGTGTGTTGTATGAGTGTGTTGTATGACGTTTGGGTGTGTTGTATGACGTTTGGGTGTGTTGTGTGACGTTTGGGTGTGTTGTATGAGTGTGACGTTTGGGTGTGTTGTGTTTGACGTTTGCGTGTGTTGTGTGACGTTTGGGTGTGTTGTATGAGTGTGTTGTGTTTGACGTTTGCGTGTGTTGTGTGACGTTTGCGTGTGTTGTATGAGTGTGTTGTGTTTGACGTTTGCGTGTGTTGTGTGACGTTTGCGTGTGTTGTATGAGTGTGTTGTGTTTGACGTTTGCGTGTGTTGTGTTTGACGTTTGCGTGTGTTGTGTGACGTTTGCGTGTGTTGTATGAGTGTATTGTATGATGTTTGCGTGTGTTGTATGAGTGTGTTGTATGATGTTTGGGTGTGTTGTATGATGTTTGCGTGTGTTGTATGAGTGTGTTGTATGATGTTTGGGTGTGTTGTATGAGTGTGTTGTATGACGTTTGCGTGTGTTGTATGACGTTTGCGTGTGTTGTATGAGTGTGTTGTATGACGTCTGGGTGTGTTGTGTGACGTTTGCGTGTGTTGTATTCTTGTGTTGTATGACGTTTGCGTGTGTTGTATGACGTTTGGGTGTGTTGTGTGACGTTTGAGTGTGTTGTATGAGTGTGTTGTATGAGTGTGTTGTGTGACGTTTGCGTGTGTTGTATGAGTGTGTTGTATGATGTTTGCGTGTGTTGTATGAGTGTGACGTTTGGGTGTGTTGTGTGACGTATGAGTGTGTTGTATGAGTGTGTTGTGTGACGTTTGCGTGTGTTGTATGAGTGTGTTGTATGATGTTTGTGTACACCCAAACGTCACACAACACACCCAAACGTCACACAACACACCCAAACATCATACAATGTTGTGTGACGTTTGGGTGTGTTGTGTGACGTTTGGGTGTGTTGTATGAATGTGTTGTATGATGTTTGCGTGTGTTGTATGACGTTTGCGTGTGTTGTATGAGTGTGTTGTATGATGTTTGGGTGTGTTGTGTGACGTTTGGTTGTGTTGTGTGACGTATGAGTGTGTTGTGTGACGTTTGGGTGTGTTGTGTGACGTTTGGGTGTGTTGTATGAGTGTGTTGTATGATGTTTGCGTGTGTTGTATGACGTTTGCGTGTGTTGTATGAGTGTGTTGTATGATGTTTGGGTGTGTTGTGTGACGTTTGGGTGTGTTGTGTGACGTTTGCGTGTGTTGTATGAGTGTGTTGTATGATGTTTGGGTGTGTTGTGTGACGTTTGGGTGTGTTGTGTGACGTTTGGGTGTGTTGTATGAGTGTGTTGTGTGACGTTTGGGTGTGTTGTATGAGTGTGTTGTGTGACGTTTGCGTGTGTTGTATGAGTGTGTTGTATGATGTTTGCGTGTGTTGTATGACGTTTGCGTGTGTTGTATGAGTGTGTTGTATGATGTTTGGGTGTGTTGTGTGACGTTTGGGTGTGTTGTATGACGTTTGCGTGTGTTGTATGAGTGTGTTGTATGATGTTTGGGTGTGTTGTGTGACGTTTGGGTGTGTTGTGTGACGTTTGGGTGTGTTGTATGAGTGTGTTGTGTGACGTTTGGGTGTGTTGTATGACGTTTGTGTGTGTTGTATGAGTGTGTTGTATGATGTTTGGGTGTGTTGTGTGACGTTTGCGTGTGACGTTTGCGTGTGTTGTGTGTGACGTTTGGGTGTGTTGTATGAGTGTGTTGTGTGACGTTTGGGTGTGTTGTGTGACGTTTGCGTGTGTTGTGTGTGACGTTTGGGTGTGTTGTGTGTGACGTTTGCGTGTGTTGTGTGACGTTTGGGTGTGTTGTATGAGTGTGTTGTGTGACGTTTGCGTGTGTTGTGTGTGACGTTTGGGTGTGTTGTGTGTGACGTTTGCGTGTGTTGTATGAGTGTGTTGTATGATGTTTGTGTATGTTGTATGAGTGTGATGTTTGGGTGTGTTGTGTGACGTTTGGGTGTGTTGTATGAGTGTGTTGTGTGAGTGTGTTGTGTGACGTTTGCGTGTGTTGTATGACGTTTGCGTGTGTTGTATGAGTGTGTTGTATGATGTTTGCGTGTGTTGTATGGGTGTGTTGTGTGACGTTTGGGTGTGTTGTATGAGTGTGTTGTATGATGTTTGGGTGTGTTGTGTGACGTTTGCGTGTGTTGTGTTTGACGTTTGCGTGTGTTGTGTGACGTTTGGGTGTGTTGTATGAGTGTGTTGTATGATGTTTGGGTGTGTTGTGTGACGTTTGCGTGTGTTGTGTTTGACGTTTGCGTGTGTTGTGTGACGTTTGCGTGTGTTGTATGATGTTTGAGTGTGTTGTATGATGTTTGAGTGTGTTGTGTGACGTTTGGGTGTGTTGTATGACGTTTGCGTGTGTTGTATGAGTGTGTTGTGTTTGACGTTTGCGTGCGTTGTGTTTGACGTTTGCGTGTGTTGTATGACGTTTGCGTGTGTTGTATGAGTGTGTTGTATGATGTTTGCGTGTGTTGTATGAGTGTGTTGTTTGGGTGTGTTGTATGATGTTTGGGTGTGTTGAATGAGTGTGTTGTATGAGTGTGTTGTATGATGTTTGCGTGTGTTGTGTGACGTTTGCGTGTGTTGTATGAGTGTGTTGTATGATGTTTGCGTGTGTTGTGTTTGACGTTTGCGTGTGTTGTGTGACGTTTGGGTGTGTTGTATGTGACGTTTGCGTGTGTTGTGTGACGTTTGCGTGTGTTGTGTGACTTTTGGGTGTGTTGTATGAGTGTGTTGTATGATGTTTGAGTGTGTTGTGTGACGTTTGGGTGTGTTGTATGAGTGTGTTGTATGATGTTTGAGTGTGTTGTGTGACGTTTGGGTGTGTTGTGTGACGTTTGGGTTAGTTGTTCAATATGGTTAAAGTTACGACATCCTAGGGCTGTGCGATATAGCTAAAAAAATGATCACGATATAATGTTTCATATCGTTCGGTATCGATAATTATTGACATTTTTTTAGAACCTTTTTTTTTTTAAGACAAGTAGAAAAGTTTGAATTTAAACCACTGTTTTTTATTTTATTTATCCACATTAAGGCAAACAACTAATTATTTTAGTTTTAGCAGTCAAAAATAAAATGTAAAAAAAATATCTTCTTTATGTCTTATATTAAGATAAAAAAGTAAGTGTTAAAGAAACTCTTGAACTTAAAATGTTATAAAATGTGTGCAAAGTGCAATGTAAAAGTGTAAACGTAGAAGAATCAAGGCAAACTTTGAGGTAGATCAACATCTGTAATAAGTAGGGGTGTAACGGTTCACAAAATTCACGGTTCCTTACGACACAGTGGTGTCACGGTTAGGTACATTTTGAGATACAGCAAAAAGAAAGAAATGGCAAAGAAATTTCCTTGATTTAAAAAAAATATATTATTAAAAAGAAAAGTTATTTTTAAATAAGTCTGAGTTTTCCCTACATCTTGAAACGTTTACTTTTATAAATGGGGGTAATATATTTGAAGGATGAACAAATGTGTTTTGGTCATCACGTAACATTTAAATATGATAATATTTGAGTTTTGAAGTGCTGGAAAAAGATGTGTGATGTACTTGAAAGCATTTTACTATTCCTGCCAAACATGGTTACTGTGAGTGTTACTACAGTACATTAAATCCATATAGGCTACAATGAATGTTGCTGATCTATGGACTTAAATATAACTAAGTTAGTTCATTCATGGCACAATGTTTCTCCTGGTTTCCACGTCAGCGCAGTTTGATCCGTTAATAACGGAGAAATTTGAATGTTTCTCACTCGATCTCACGCTGATGTTATTACTTCAGTGGCGAATTCAAATGCTTTCTTTACTGGATCTCTTAGCGCTGTGTAGTAACAGTGTCGCTTGATCAAGATCGGCTCGCGCTGCACTGACATTGATGGTCCAAACTGATAAACGGTCCGTGGAGCACAAAATAATAACGCAGTTTCATTTACATTTATGCATTTGGTAGACGCTTTTATCCAAAGCGACTTACATTGCATTATCCTATACATTTATACATAGGTATGTGCAATCCCCTGGGATCGAACCCACAACCTTGCGTTGTGAACGCAATGCTCTTACCACTGAGCTACAGGAAAGCTACAGTTTCGTTCCGCTTTCATTCCGCTTGCCATTTGATGTCGGGCGACGTTATGGTGGTCGCGCGTGCATTTGAATGAAAATATTGAGCGCTATATCGAAATTTTTTTATATCGTTACCGACAATGGTGTACCGTCGATAAATACCGATACCGTTTTATCGCCCAGCCCTACGTTTGGCTGTGTTGTGTGACGTTTGGGTGTGTTGTGTGACGTTTGCGTCTGTTGTGTGACGTTTGGGTGTGTTGTATGAGTGTGTTGTGTGACGTTTGCGTGTGTTGTATGAGTGTGTTGTATGATGTTTGCGTGTGTTGTATGACGTTTGCGTGTGTTGTATGAGTGTGTTGTATGATGTTTGGGTGTGTTGTGTGACATTTGGGTGTGTTGTATGACGTTTGCGTGTGTTGTATGAGTGTGTTGTATGATGTTTGGGTGTGTTGTGTGACGTTTGGGTGTGTTGTGTGACGTTTGGGTGTGTTGTATGAGTGTGTTGTGTGACGTTTGGGTGTGTTGTATGACGTTTGTGTGTGTTGTATGAGTGTGTTGTATGATGTTTGGGTGTGTTGTGTGACGTTTGCGTGTGACGTTTGCGTGTGTTGTGTGTGACGTTTGGGTGTGTTGTATGAGTGTGTTGTGTGACGTTTGGGTGTGTTGTGTGACGTTTGCGTGTGTTGTGTGTGACGTTTGGGTGTGTTGTGTGTGACGTTTGCGTGTGTTGTGTGACGTTTGGGTGTGTTGTATGAGTGTGTTGTGTGACGTTTGCGTGTGTTGTGTGTGACGTTTGGGTGTGTTGTGTGTGACGTTTGCGTGTGTTGTGTGACGTTTGGGTGTGTTGTATGAGTGTGTTGTGTGACGTTTGGGTGTGTTGTATGACGTTTGTGTGTGTTGTATGAGTGTGTTGTATGATGTTTGGGTGTGTTGTGTGACGTTTGCGTGTGACGTTTGCGTGTGTTGTGTGTGACGTTTGGGTGTGTTGTATGAGTGTGTTGTGTGACGTTTGGGTGTGTTGTGTGACGTTTGCGTGTGTTGTGTTGTGTGACGTTTGGGTGTGTTGTGTGACGTTTGGGTGTGTTGTATGAGTGTGTTGTATGATGTTTGCGTGTGTTGTATGACGTTTGCGTGTGTTGTATGAGTGTGTTGTATGATGTTTGGGTGTGTTGTGTGACGTTTGGTTGTGTTGTGTGACGTATGAGTGTGTTGTGTGACGTTTGGGTGTGTTGTGTGACGTTTGGGTGTGTTGTATGAGTGTGTTGTATGATGTTTGCGTGTGTTGTATGACGTTTGCGTGTGTTGTATGAGTGTGTTGTATGATGTTTGGGTGTGTTGTGTGACGTTTGGGTGTGTTGTGTGACGTTTGGGTGTGTTGTGTGACGTTTGCGTGTGTTTTATGAGTGTGTTGTATGATGTTTGTGTGTGTTGTATGACGTTTGCGTGTGTTGTATGAGTGTGTTGTATGATGTTTGGGTGTGTTGTGTGACGTTTGGTTGTGTTGTGTGACGTATGAGTGTGTTGTATGATGTTTGGGTGTGTTGTGTGTTGTATGATGTTTGGGTGTGTTGTGTGTTGTATGATGTTTGGGTGTGTTGTATGACGTTTGGGTGTGTTGTGTGACGTTTGGCTGTGTTGTGTGACGTTTGGGTGTGTTGTGTGACGTTTGCGTCTGTTGTGTGACGTTTGGGTGTGTTGTATGAGTGTGTTGTGTGACGTTTGCGTGTGTTGTATGAGTGTGTTGTATGATGTTTGCGTGTGTTGTATGACGTTTGCGTGTGTTGTATGAGTGTGTTGTATGATGTTTGGGTGTGTTGTGTGACATTTGGGTGTGTTGTATGACGTTTGCGTGTGTTGTATGAGTGTGTTGTATGATGTTTGGGTGTGTTGTGTGACGTTTGGGTGTGTTGTGTGACGTTTGGGTGTGTTGTATGAGTGTGTTGTGTGACGTTTGGGTGTGTTGTATGACGTTTGTGTGTGTTGTATGAGTGTGTTGTATGATGTTTGGGTGTGTTGTGTGACGTTTGCGTGTGACGTTTGCGTGTGTTGTGTGTGACGTTTGGGTGTGTTGTATGAGTGTGTTGTGTGACGTTTGGGTGTGTTGTGTGACGTTTGCGTGTGTTGTGTGTGACGTTTGGGTGTGTTGTGTGTGACGTTTGCGTGTGTTGTGTGACGTTTGGGTGTGTTGTATGAGTGTGTTGTGTGACGTTTGCGTGTGTTGTGTGTGACGTTTGGGTGTGTTGTGTGTGACGTTTGCGTGTGTTGTGTGACGTTTGGGTGTGTTGTATGAGTGTGTTGTGTGACGTTTGGGTGTGTTGTATGACGTTTGTGTGTGTTGTATGAGTGTGTTGTATGATGTTTGGGTGTGTTGTGTGACGTTTGCGTGTGACGTTTGCGTGTGTTGTGTGTGACGTTTGGGTGTGTTGTATGAGTGTGTTGTGTGACGTTTGGGTGTGTTGTGTGACGTTTGCGTGTGTTGTGTTGTGTGACGTTTGGGTGTGTTGTGTGACGTTTGGGTGTGTTGTATGAGTGTGTTGTATGATGTTTGCGTGTGTTGTATGACGTTTGCGTGTGTTGTATGAGTGTGTTGTATGATGTTTGGGTGTGTTGTGTGACGTTTGGTTGTGTTGTGTGACGTATGAGTGTGTTGTGTGACGTTTGGGTGTGTTGTGTGACGTTTGGGTGTGTTGTATGAGTGTGTTGTATGATGTTTGCGTGTGTTGTATGACGTTTGCGTGTGTTGTATGAGTGTGTTGTATGATGTTTGGGTGTGTTGTGTGACGTTTGGGTGTGTTGTGTGACGTTTGGGTGTGTTGTGTGACGTTTGCGTGTGTTTTATGAGTGTGTTGTATGATGTTTGTGTGTGTTGTATGACGTTTGCGTGTGTTGTATGAGTGTGTTGTATGATGTTTGGGTGTGTTGTGTGACGTTTGGTTGTGTTGTGTGACGTATGAGTGTGTTGTATGATGTTTGGGTGTGTTGTGTGTTGTATGATGTTTGGGTGTGTTGTGTGTTGTATGATGTTTGGGTGTGTTGTATGACGTTTGGGTGTGTTGTGTGACGTTTGGCTGTGTTGTGTGACGTTTGGGTGTGTTGTGTGACGTTTGCGTCTGTTGTGTGACGTTTGGGTGTGTTGTATGAGTGTGTTGTGTGACGTTTGCGTGTGTTGTATGAGTGTGTTGTATGATGTTTGCGTGTGTTGTATGACGTTTGCGTGTGTTGTATGAGTGTGTTGTATGATGTTTGGGTGTGTTGTGTGACATTTGGGTGTGTTGTATGACGTTTGCGTGTGTTGTATGAGTGTGTTGTATGATGTTTGGGTGTGTTGTGTGACGTTTGGGTGTGTTGTGTGACGTTTGGGTGTGTTGTATGAGTGTGTTGTGTGACGTTTGGGTGTGTTGTATGACGTTTGTGTGTGTTGTATGAGTGTGTTGTATGATGTTTGGGTGTGTTGTGTGACGTTTGCGTGTGACGTTTGCGTGTGTTGTGTGTGACGTTTGGGTGTGTTGTATGAGTGTGTTGTGTGACGTTTGGGTGTGTTGTGTGACGTTTGCGTGTGTTGTGTGTGACGTTTGGGTGTGTTGTGTGTGACGTTTGCGTGTGTTGTGTGACGATTGGGTGTGTTGTATGAGTGTGTTGTGTGACGTTTGCGTGTGTTGTGTGTGACGTTTGGGTGTGTTGTGTGTGACGTTTGCGTGTGTTGTGTGACGTTTGGGTGTGTTGTATGAGTGTGTTGTGTGACGTTTGGGTGTGTTGTATGACGTTTGTGTGTGTTGTGTGTGACGTTTGCGTGTGTTGTGTGACGATTGGGTGTGTTGTATGAGTGTGTTGTGTGACGTTTGGGTGTGTTGTGTGACGTTTGCGTGTGTTGTGTGTGACGTTTGGGTGTGTTGTGTGTGACGTTTGCGTGTGTTGTGTGACGTTTGGGTGTGTTGTATGAGTGTGTTGTGTGACGTTTGCGTGTGTTGTGTGTGACGTTTGGGTGTGTTGTGTGTGACGTTTGCGTGTGTTGTGTGACGTTTGGGTGTGTTGTATGAGTGTGTTGTGTGACGTTTGGGTGTGTTGTATGACGTTTGTGTGTGTTGTATGAGTGTGTTGTATGATGTTTGGGTGTGTTGTGTGACGTTTGCGTGTGACGTTTGCGTGTGTTGTGTGTGACGTTTGGGTGTGTTGTATGAGTGTGTTGTGTGACGTTTGGGTGTGTTGTGTGACGTTTGCGTGTGTTGTGTTGTGTGACGTTTGGGTGTGTTGTGTGACGTTTGGGTGTGTTGTATGAGTGTGTTGTATGATGTTTGCGTGTGTTGTATGACGTTTGCGTGTGTTGTATGAGTGTGTTGTATGATGTTTGGGTGTGTTGTGTGACGTTTGGTTGTGTTGTGTGACGTATGAGTGTGTTGTGTGACGTTTGGGTGTGTTGTGTGACGTTTGGGTGTGTTGTATGAGTGTGTTGTATGATGTTTGCGTGTGTTGTATGACGTTTGCGTGTGTTGTATGAGTGTGTTGTATGATGTTTGGGTGTGTTGTGTGACGTTTGGGTGTGTTGTGTGACGTTTGGGTGTGTTGTGTGACGTTTGCGTGTGTTTTATGAGTGTGTTGTATGATGTTTGTGTGTGTTGTATGACGTTTGCGTGTGTTGTATGAGTGTGTTGTATGATGTTTGGGTGTGTTGTGTGACGTTTGGTTGTGTTGTGTGACGTATGAGTGTGTTGTATGATGTTTGGGTGTGTTGTGTGTTGTATGATGTTTGGGTGTGTTGTGTGTTGTATGATGTTTGGGTGTGTTGTGTGACGTTTGCGTGTGTTGAATGGAACGTTCCCTCACGGCTGATCCTGTCCATTAGCATGAGCGTGAGCATTAGCATTAGCATGAGCTTCAGAGCGTCAGAGCTTCAGAGCTTCAGAGCTGTAGTGATTATCTATTCCGCTCAGGCACGTCTGCTTTGATGGAGCTGAAGAGAACAGGGAAGGAAATGAATTCTGCTCTGAGAGCGACTGATTCCATTCGTCTGTCCGTTTATTGACTTTCTGCTCAGCTCTTGTAAAAGAGCTTCAGGAACCAGAGGTTAGAAACACACGCAGACCTGAGCGCTAGTTGTGTACGCTAGGAAGCGTTGTTGTGCTAGTCCTCAGGAACGCCACTGCTTTCATTCATATCTACACTGAGTTCATCTGAGGACGAGAGATGGAGGACTCTAACATCAGCAGAGTTCAGGCTGACCGAGTCTTTTAAATGTTCCTGAACCAAGAAGTAGCCCAACCCAGAGCCATAGAGAGAGAGAGTTGCGACACTCCCATAGACCTCCGTTGTAAATAATGGCGGCGCTTTTAACCGCCTACTTCCGGGATTTGAAGATCGGAATAGTTCCAAACACTGTCATTTGGGCGTTGGACACCATTCACTTACATTGCTGCGCGTCGAGTTGTTCCAGAGTTAAGTTGCTGAAATATCGACCTCTTTTGAATTGTCAACTGTCTATATTGTATCAGAGGCCCTTTGCGATGCTTATACTGGTCTTCATTTGTACATGCACAGCGTAATTATTTATATTTTATGTTGGTTGTTTCAACCAATTTTCAAGCACTGCCTGCTAGCTAACGTTAGTTAGCTAGCGCGACTTCGTCAGCTAAGAGTTCGGTAATGAATCGCTACCACCTTTATAGCAACTTTTATTTAATTTAATTTTTTGGGATATACTAACTTTTCATTATGTTATTATTGTCTTGAGTGAAGCGGCTTGTGAGAACAATGCTGGACCTTTAGGATTGTTATGGCCATCACCAGTCCTGTCTGTTTCATGGATCACCTGCCCCTGGTTTTTGTTTTTCTTGTTCACACACACAAGCACACATTTTTGTTGTCTGTCATTGTTTAATAAAAAATATTTTATTTGAAAACCTTCATTTGTATCAGCCATGCTTAAATTCGTTTTTAATCTGTTATAGTTTTGATAATGTGTATGGCTTAATCTTAAAATAATATTCTTAGTCTTAACATGATTATGTTTCACGTTGTGGTCCTGGGGGTGGCCACTTTCATCAGATGAAGTGAGCTAGCTTCTAAGCGAATTCTGAACGGACCGCCACGGCAGAACTCTTTGCGTGATCACGAAGGTAGGCTAATGGCTGAATCAAAATTTATAAGCAAAATCACGGGAATCAATAGCCTAATACAGCCCAGTTGTGCTAAAATAAATATCATGAGACGTCCATCATCAGATGAATGATATGGAAAAGTTAAGTTAGAGCCGCTAAAGCCAGTGCTACTACCCATGCGAACATGAACACTAAGCTTTTCCCTCCAAAAATATAGCCTAAAACTTATCTCCAAATGCAAAACTGACATTAACAAAATGCAATAATGCAATAACAGCTGAAAAAGTACTTGGGTGTGTGTTTTATTTTATATTTACCGTTCAATAATGCAATCGCTGCTGTCTGTCCCATAGAAGAACATGACAGCCAGCGTATGTTTTGAAACTATTGGGGCTTACATGAACCACGTGACAGCCATAGCGGCGACATCAAAGAGTGTCGCAACTCTCTCTCTCTCTATGGCTCTGGCCCAACCTAACCTCTTCTTCTACTAGTGTGCTGTGATTGGCTAACCTCTTCTTCTACTAGTGTGCTGTGATTGGCTAATCTCTTCTTCTACTAGTGTGCTGTGATTGGCTAACCTCTTCTTCTACAAGTGCTGTGATTGGCTAACCTCTTCTTCTACTAGTGTGCTGTGATTGGCTAACCTCTTCTTCTACTAGTGTGCTGTGATTGGCTAACCTCTTCTTCTACTAGTGCTGTGATTGGCTAACCTCTTCTTCTACTAGCGTGCTGTGATTGGCTAACCTCTTCTTCTACTAGTGTGCTGTGATTGGCTAACCTCTTCTTCTACTAGTGCTGTGATTGGCTAACCTCTTCTTCTACTAGTGTGCTGTAATTGGCTAACCTCTTCTTCTACCAGTGTGCTGTGATTGGCTAATCTCTTCTTCTACTAGTGTGCTCTGATTGGCTAACCTCTTCTTCTACTAGTGCTGTGATTGGCTAACCTCTTCTTCTACTAGTGTGCTGTGATTGACTCTACGAGTAGTTAATGTGAAGCTCTAGTGTAAATGTTCTCTGGATAGAAACTGTACGTTGATTTTCTGTCTGTATGTAATCTGTGTAATTACGAGGCGTTCACACACTGAGTCTGACGCTGTAATCGTGTTACCGACGACCTGCTGATTATGTGCTGACTCACTTATCAGCTCTAATTAAAATGGATGAAAAATTAGATTACATTAAATACGGTTTTAGATTAAATATATTATTGATATTTTTAGAGTTTAAGCTAGTTGCCAGAGGGAGAGATGACTTGATCTTTAGTAACACTTAAGTGACTATTTCAAATTCAAGCTGTGAGTAAATACTGTAGTTTTCATATAGAGCCTGACCGATATTATCGGCCGATATTAGGCATTTTTCAAACTATCGGTATCGGCATTTATAATGGCCGATAAATGAATATTTAAAAAATAAAATAAAAGCGGACGAAACACCCTTCAACCATGTTATGAGTGTTGGCGCTGCGTAGTTTGTCCACCAGAGGGAACTATACAAGGAAGATCGCTCGGGCTAGAGGAGTGGTTACGAACAGAGGCGGAGTTCACCTGAGTCGGGAGACGGCAGCGCCGGATGATTCTGTCAGCATTAAAGACTTTTAAAATAATTTAACTCGCGTTCATGTTTGAATGCCTTGTGTTTGTGATGCAAAAGACTATGCGCGCTAACCATTACCATAGTAAACATAGTAAACGCTTGAAGATACGCATAGTGTAAAAACATAGTGAACGCTTGAAGAAATCAGACCAATCATAAAGGCTATATCACAGTCATGTTTTTATTTTATCTGTCAGTAGCCTACGTCTCGTCTCTTTATACCGGACTATCATGATAAAATAAAGCAACTTTTTTTTCGGGAGCTTCCTCTGTTTCTCTGACTGAAAATATCTGTATGGGAGTCGAGAGAGTGCTAAAGCTCCTCAGGTCGTATTTTTGGTGGCATATATTTGTAGAAATTATCATTCTTTCTAAATGTGATGTAAATATGTCCTGTAACTACCAGATAAACAGAAACAGACGCGACTGAAGAAGTAAGTGTGTCCTCTTTCTTTTGTGAAATAGACCTAACGGTAATTTATTTCTGAGTGACTAATGTGCAATTTTGACATAAATTAATTCATTATGATCAATGTATCACTTTTTATTGTAAACCTGTGTTAAAACATCGATGCTTGGGTTTTAAATATTCAAGTAAACAACAAAAATGCCAGCAAACGGCCGCTTTTATCATGTTTGTTTTCAACGCTGTTTCCAGTGATTTCTGATTAGTTTTCTGATAAAACTTCCATTTGTTGGTGAATGGGTTAGTGTGACGTTGTTCCAGAGAGGCGTGTTACGGGCGTGTTTTAGTGAAGCGCTGTGGAGCTTCTGGCCCGACGGTGGAAACGCAGGCCTGGTGCTATTAGCCCGAGGCTATTAGCCCGGCACGACCCGTTTAAAGCCCTGGCTCGCACTGGCCCGACAGTGGAAACGCAGGCCCGGTGCTATTAGCCCGGCACGGCCCGGCCCGTTTAAAGCCCTGGCTCGCCCTGGCTCGCACTGGCCCGACAGTGGAAACGCGGCTAATGAGCTCGGAAATCACAACGAACTTATTCTGCCTAAATAAAGTAATGATTACTGTATTTATAACTAGCATATCTGTAGTTCCAGTTTCTGCATTGTAAAATGTAAGTTAGGCACGCGAGGAGTGAACATTTAGACATAGAGAAAAAGTATCAAACATAGCCTGTGCATAAAAGTTAGCTTTTCTTTTACACGTGTGTGAAATCCAAGTGTGCGTTGCTGACTTCGTTTAACCACAGCATTAACGAGTCACATAATGTATTTAGTGCATCACTAAGTAGTAGATTTTAGAAGGCAGGCAGCAAATGATGATTGAAAATGGTTTGTTGTAGCTTGATGGAATAGATGGATAGAATTAAAAGAGTGCAGGTAAAGGGATAAGCAAGTTAACATTGTAATTATAAGGTAGCTTATAACATTGACATTTGGCAGACGCTTTTATCAAAAGCGACTTACATTGCATTTCAAGGTACACATTTAAGTCAAGTCAAGTCAAGTTTATTTGTATAGCGCTAAGATTTACAATCTTATCAGTTCTTCACACACACACACATTATTACATAATTGAGGTCACTTGATGGAGTTTTTCGGTTCCTTGCCACTGTTGCCTTTGGTTTGCTCAGTTGGGGATATTTTGGGGATATTTAATTTAATTTTATCAATCAATAAATTCCTCTTGAAACAAACTTTGTTGTATTATTTTAATTTAATACTGTGAAGCTGCTTTGATACAATCTGTATTGTGAAAAGCGCTATACAAATAAACTTGACTTGACTTGACTTGACTTGATTTATTACTGTCAATATTAATAACAATAGTTGACTTTTTTGTTCAAAGGACTTTAAGTTTCATATCTTAAGTTTGTATTTTTATACATTATATTTATCAGAACTTTAATATATTCTGTTCTGTTGTGACAATAAAACAAACAAGTTTATTTTTAAACTGCATTATCATATTATTTTAGTAAGGCTGAGGACTCTTAAATAACGACAAATAACTAAGGGAAATCTGTTCATGTTTTGTTACGCGTTTCTGGATTAAAAAAAATGTATATCGGCCGATATATCGGAATATCGGATTTTTAAATCACCAAATATTTGTATCGGTATCGGCCTTAAAAATCCTTTATCGGTCGGGCTCTATTTTCATATAGACTGATGTGATTCTCCTGTGTTTTTAGAGCTTTCTATGAACCTGAGCATGTAAGTGTGTGTTCACACACACATTCTAGATCATGAATCTTTATTATTCATTTAAAATGTGAGTATTCTCAGTTTCCCTTTCATGCATGGTTAATCTAACTCCATTTAGGGTTCATTTATCATGGTCATATTCTCCACAACACTAGAGGGCAGTGTCAGTGGAGTTACGGCAATATTGTAACAGTGGAAACTCTCTTGCAGAGTACTTCACTAATGGATCTTCTGTCGGATAACATCTCCAAAATGTTAAATACCCTTTGACTAGTAACCAAAAGTCCAAATCATAGTCTCTGCTGCACCAATTTAACTGATATAAATACTAGTGTAGAACATTGCATAGAAACCGTGTCTATTCCTCGTTTAGTGAGATCAAATAATAAATCTACTGCAGGATCTAGGAAAAATCTAATTGTTATTAAAACAGAAAATGTTGCTATTAGTAAACAAAAACTATTTCTAAAGCTAGGTCTTCTAAACATTAGATCACTCACACCTAAGGCAGTTATTGTAAATGAAATAGTCACAGATAATAGCTTCGATGTACTTTGCCTTACTGAAACCTGGCTTAACCCTCTGAGGTCTGAGCTGTTTTCTGGGCCCTGGAGGTGTTCTGACATGCTCTGACATTTCTGGTTATTTCTGTTACTTGTGACATTTTCATGGCTAAAGTCTAATTACACTGTATTCAGCACAAACTCTGCTACAATAATATATCAGCAGCATGTATGTAAAAGTTTGTAGTTTTGAGATAATGACATTTATGCGTGGTTTGTGAAAATACAAAAAAAAATTCTCACTGAAATAAGGCCATGAAACCCTTACTGATTATTTCTTCACAAGACTTTTGAAAATTGTATGACGTAGCCTAGAATATTTGCTGCAAAACTATGTGAAAATCACCCTGAATGCTCATTCAGATAAGACAATATATTGATTTTAAAAATTTACGACGTGTTTTGTGTGAAAAAGCTTTATGCGGGAGCTCATTAATATGTAAGCTTTTCACACCTGAGAAAGACAAAGAACCTCCCCTAATGGCCCTATTAGGAGCGATCAGGCCCTGTCATTCAGAGCAACCTTGCACAATACTGTAAATGAGGAGATTTAAAAAAGAATGGCTTTTAAATTGTTTGGATTTATTTACAACACAACATAATCCAAAGATACACAACAAATGCCAAAAAAGCACTTCAAAGACAGAGACCTTTGTGCCATTCCTAAAAACATTGTACATACCTTTCATTTCCAAGATTTTCACTTTACCATGTTCACGTACAGAGACTCATGTGAATGTTGAAGTCCTCAGTGGCATCTGGGCCCTGAAAAAAAAAAGTGAACATACTGATATCAAGAGAAAGGCCTGCACGATTTTGGAAATAAATATTAGATTTTTCTGGTTAAAATTGCTTTTTAAAATTGCTTTTTAAAATTGCTTTTTAAAATTCCTTTTTAAAATTCACAGAATACACACACACACACACAAATGTTTCCAACAATAATATAATGAACACCAGGTTTGTTGTGCCTTGTAGGCATAAGGTATATGCGCAGTGCCGGATAAAATAATAATAACAATAAATAACCTATAGCAGTATAAATCTTCCAAAAGATTTCAGTAACAACTAAGCTAGAGAAAAATATATTGATTATCATGTTACTTCAAATGTTTCCATCCGTTATGATGATATGAAATGAGATAATAATAAAAACATGAAGCCATTTGGTGCGTTTTGCTTTCATCCAAAATATGATACATTCAAACGCGATCGCGCTGCAAAATATGATACTTTCAAACGCGATCCAAAATATGATAGCCTACATTCAAACGCGATCGTGCTGCAAAATATGATACATTCAAACGCGATCGCGCTCAAATATAAAACATTATGGTTACCATATACATATCTACGTTTGAGCAGATATCCACAAACACAGTAAACAGTAACACGGGTCTAAATATTATAATATTCCCCATATATCTAGCAACAGTTCAACTGCAACGTGACATTTATGCAACAATAACAAACTAATATGTAAGAATTTCTTACTTGTCTTCAAATCGCGTTCTTCTTCTTCTGAGGTAGCCTAAATCCATTGTAAGCTCAGGCACGTCTTTCAAACTCGACGAAAAGTGAAGTTAAGTGTTTTGTTGTTGAGGTAATGAGCGAGTTCGCGTTCCATGTGGAGATTTGCTTGTGAATATCTTTTGCGCGAGTGGGCGTGGCCAAATTAACTGTAATGAGCAAGCGTTTGAGAAGCTGGACATCTTGTTGGTTTTATACAAATTACTTAAACAGAGAATATTTGTTTTCGTTTTGAATCCGATCATTTAAAAGTACACACTTAAATGTTTATAAAGGTATATGGCTCAAAAATGTGTGACAAGTATTCGCTGAGTTTTGTTTCAGTTTATAGACGTGCTCAAGAAAAAAAAGT
>CM038630.1:584531-589531 GCA_021554675.1 Leuciscus idus | reverse complement strand
ATATATTATTTATGTTACACATACAGTTATATTGCACTTTGTTTGTACTTCACTAACGCTTTAGTCTTGTCATGTGACCAAGTCTATGGCAGTGAAATTAAATACTTTGCAAATACTGTGGGTTTGTTCAAATGTACTTTTAGTATGATTGTTTTAAACGTGTTAAACTGCACAGCATTAACCCACCAAATCATTCGACAAATAATCACATATCAGTAACAGGCTAATATAGCATTACACGTTCCTGGCAGCTAATTCATTACGATCACATAAAATAGTGTGATCAAACGTACAAAAACTAATTTATTAACTGATATATAATGTCTATGATTCATGAATTCCACACATCTCCCATCGCTCCACTCTCCCTCACAGCGTCCTCAAGCTTCGTCTTTATTATGGTTCTGAAAATGCGACCTCTGGTGGCGAAAACTTACATATTGTGCCTTTAAATAACTGATTGAAATTTGCTATATATAAGATTATAATCTTTGAATACGACATAATAATTGCTCATAATAGTAGAGAAAGAGGTGCGGGTTGGATCATGATGCTTCTGATGGTTGTTACTGATCGCTGAACTCAGAGTGATCTTTCACTGTGAAGTTTGAGTCTGGGACACAAATTATAAATCTCTTCTAATCATTTACTCACCTTACCACTAACCTAACCCTCATGAGTCTTTCTTCTGTTGAACTCAAGTGAAGATCTTTAGACAAATAATCCATCTCTGTCTTCATATAATGCAAGTGCCTTCATTGTAAGAAGAGCTGGAACTAACGGTTATTTTTTCAATCGATTATTCTATTATTCTTACTTCTTTTTATTATTTTAATTTCTTCTATGTAAAGCACTTTGAATTGCCATTGTGTATGAAATGTGCTATATAAATAAACTTGCCTTGCCTTGCCTTGCCTATTGATCTATTTTCCGATTAATCAAGTAATCTAATGATTATTCCACAATTAACAATAAGACATACTCGATTACGTCGACATGTCGTTCCAGCCCTGATTGTAAGTGCCTCATTTATTTCATTGTTTTTAATAAGAAAAGGAGAGATGAGTAGAAATACCTTTTAAAGGTAATTAACCTAATACCTTTAATTAACTTGTTCTGAACCAGGAATATTCCCTGAAGCTACACTTAGTTTATGTACTGGTTGTGCAATTGCTGTGTTTTCTTGTTCTGAGGTTCTGAGACTCGGATTCTCAGCTTCATGGATCCTCACAGATGAAATAATGCTGGAGAGGAACAGGATCGACTCATAAATAGAGTTGATAAGCAGGAGCTCATTTATATGCTAATTCTCTAAAGCAACATGTCATGCGTTCGTTGCTCTCCACTCCAGTGGACATGAGATTCAGCATCACACACACACACACACACACACACACACACACACACACACACACACACACACACACACACACACACACACACACACACACACACACACACACACACACACACACACACACACTCATTCAGAGGAACACAATGGGCCCTATTTTAACAATCTAAGCTCATGTTCTAAAGCGTACGGCGCAAGTGCACTTATGGCGTCCAAATCCACTTTTGCTAGTTTAACGACGGGACAAATGGTTGGCGCTCCCGGCGCTGGTCTAAAAAGGTCGTCTCTATTCTCTTAATGAGTAATGGGTGTGTTTTGGGCATAACGAGCAATAAACCAATCAGAGTCTCATCTCCCATTCCCTTTAAAAGCCAGTTGCGCTCACGGCGGATTCGCTATTTACACGGTGGAATTGTCAAGCGGAAAAACGAAATGCTTCTCTAGTGAGGAAACGGATCTGCTTGTTCGTGAAGTCAAAGCGCACAAGCAGACCATTATAAAGGGTCTGTCGTTAGAGATTTAGCTATATCATTTATATTATTGTACTGTATGTAGATATACACTCACCTAAAGGATTATTAGGAACACCTGTTCAATTTCTCATTAATGCAATTATCTAATCAACCAATCACATGGCAGTTGCTTCAATGCATTTAGGGGTGTGGTCCTGGTCAAGACAATCTCCTGAACTCCAAACTGAATGTCAGAATGGGAAAGAAAGGTGATTTAAGCAATTTTGAGCGTGGCATGGTTGTTGGTGCCAGACGGGCCGGTCTGAGTATTTCACAATCTGCTCAGTTACTGGGATTTTCACGCACAACCATTTCTAGGGTTTACAAAGAATGGTGTGAAAAGGGAAAAACATCCAGTATGCGGCAGTCCTGTGGGCGAAAATGCCTTGTTGATGCTAGAGGTCAGAGGAGAATGGGCTGACTGATTCAAGCTGATAGAAGAGCAACTTTGACTGAAATAACCATTCGTTACAACCGTGGTATGCAGCAAAGCATTTGTGAAGCTACAACACGCACAACCTTGAGGCGGATGGGCTACAACAGCAGAAGACCCCACCGGGTACCACTCATCTCCACTACACATAGGAAAAAGAGGCTAAAATTTGCACAAGCTCACCAAAATTGGACAGTTGAAGACTGGAAAAATGTTGCCTGGTCTGATGAGTCTCGATTTCTGTTGAGACATTCAGATGGTAGAGTCAGAATTTGGCGTAAACAGAATGGCCCTCAATTATCAAAAGTGCGTACACCAAATTTCCAGCGTACACCTGGCGTACTCCCAAAACCACGGTGACTTTGAGATTTATCAATATGGACGTTGGCGTACAGCACGCTCAAATCCTACGCCAGCTCAGGAGGTGGTGTACATGTACGCACGTTTTGAGTTAGTGCGGAATTGCGCAGAAAAACAATTCCTAACATCACAAAACGCACTGACAAACTAAAAGATATGATATATATTATGACCCACTGTAAAAAACAACAACAACATAGTAATTAGAAACTTCAGTGTTTATTTTTGTGCAACATGGACTTCAATGTTTAATTTGTGTGACTTTACCAAAGCATTTGATTTGTAGGCATATGTATTCCTTCAGTTGCGATCCTGTTGCGCTTTACCTGACGTTTCAGGGTTAGGTCCGGCAGGTGCGCACGGACTGGGTTCAGTAAGGCCGGTGACACACTGGATGCGTGGCGTGAGCGTCTCAGCTGCGTGGCGTGTCCGTTTTTATTTCGGCTCCCATGTTAACAGGTTAGAGCTTGCACACTGCCTGCGTGACACGCGCATCTCAGGCGCGGCTCGAGCCACGTGGAAAACGCGTGCATGCTAGAAATAGAACCGACGCCTATTTTTCACGCGGCGCAGCGTGTTGGAAGCGTTTCCAGGCAAAATAGAATAGGAAAAGAGGTATGTCATTTTGACACGAATACATATTAATAAATAACATTTTGATGTTTGAAAGTCTCTAGGTTTTGACATAAATGCAGATATAAATGTAATTAAAAAATAAAAATATCGATTTTCAAATATTGCACCTGTCAATACAGAACGAAATATTCTGTAGCCTATTTTGTGTCAGTACTGCCGACGTTGTCTTTGCTGCTATATATTTATGTTTAACATGAAGTATAGGCCTTCCACAACTCTCTCCCCATATGTCAAATATATCACCAATGAGGCTTATCATATGTCACGCAGCTGACACGCAAAAAACGCCACGCTCACGCCACGCAGCCAGTGTGTCACCGGCCTAATGAAAGGCTTTCAATGACCAAAAAATAATTCAGACTGACAAAATAATAAAAATGACATTCTTCTTTTAAATAATAATAATAATAATAATAATAATACAAATAATAATAATAACGACATTCTTCTTCTAAATAACAATAAGCGTCATTAATAACACAAATCTAGAAATCAATTTTGTTTCTTTCCACTTCCCTGGTGATGGTCTCGATCTCCGCGTCGGAGAAGTTTCTCTTCTTTGCCGTCTTCCGTGTGTCCATGGCGTAAAATGAGGGCGTGGGGGAAGCGGAGACTTGAATATATAGGGCCGTGTTATTCAAATTTTTTATCCAGGATATTGCGTACACCTGGATTTCAAAGGTACGCACAGCTTCATAAATCAGGCGGTGAGAGGAGTGTAAGCATAATCTTACGCCAACATATCAG
Source organism: Leuciscus idus (assembly GCA_021554675.1). Lineage (NCBI taxonomy): Eukaryota > Metazoa > Chordata > Actinopteri > Cypriniformes > Leuciscidae > Leuciscus > Leuciscus idus. The sequence goes on along the minus strand of CM038630.1, from coordinate 585,489 downwards.
AATCAGAATCAGAATGAGTTTTATTCGCCAAGTGTGCACAAACACACAAGGAATTTTTTGTGGTTTTTACAGGAGCTCTTGGTACATACATACATATATGACATTAGAACAGGCATTTAAATGAGAACATAAATAAATAGAATAAACAATAATAATAGTTCTAGTATACATCTGAAACAGAAGACTTATGTACAGATTTGTGCATTGTGTGTACAGCTAAATCAAATTTGTATATGTATTTACACAAAAAAAAAAAACTCTTGCTTCTCTCTCAAGTACTGAATGAATTATACAGCAGGTGTTAATTGCTGTTTTAGCTGTTTAAGCTGGAGATAGCATGGGGGAAAAAACAGTTTTTGTGCCTAGATGTTCTAGTGCGCAGAGATCTGTAATGTCTGCCTGACGGCAGAAGTGCAAACCGGTTTTGGCCGGGGTGGGAGGGGTCTGTGATGATGTTCCCTGCCCGTTTCTTCACTCTGGCATTGTACAAGTCCTGAAGGTTGGGGAGGTGTACACCAATGATCCTTTCAGCTGTCCTAACAGTCCGTTGTAGTCTTCTTATATCTGATTTGCTGGCTGACCCAAACCAGACAGTTATAGAAGTGCACAGAACCGACTCAATAACAGCTGAGTAAAACTGAGTCATCTGCGCTTGTGGTAGGTTGAACTTTTTCAGTTGACGAAGGAAGTACAACCTCTGTTGGGCCTTTTTGACAATGGAGTCAATGTGATTGTCCCACTTCAGGTCCTGAGAGATGGTAGTGCCCAGGAACCTGAATGACTCCACTGCTGTCACAGTGCTGTCCATGATGGTGAGAGGGGGGAGTGCAGGGGGGTTTCTCCTAAAGTCCACTATCATCTCCACAGTTTTGAGCGTGTTCAGCTCCAGGTTGTTATGACTGCACCAGACAGCCAGCTGTTCAACCTCTTGTCTGTAAGCAGACTCGTCACCGTCCTG
>CM038630.1:577031-579531 GCA_021554675.1 Leuciscus idus | reverse complement strand
AAAAGTAGGCTACTTAACTAGAATTTAATAAATGGAACATTATTGTAAAGTGTTACCGATTTGTTATACACCGATTCAGACGCCGCGTGAGTTCAGTGTTGGACAGATCAGTTGTTTTAACCATTCATTAAAGTGAATCGGTTCAAATGAGTCATTAGTTCGCGAATCGGACGTGTCATTAGTGGACGTGTAGCCTACGGCAAGCGTTGTATGATTATCCCGCAGTTTATTTTTTACCACAATTCACACTCCGCGGTAATTCAAGAGAAAAAAATCTCCGAATGCTCCACGTGAAACTTTGGTCTTCCGCCCTTTTTCTATCGTGTCTAATGATTTTGATTAATATGCACGAGGGAGAGAGAGAGAGCAGGGAGAGAGAGAGAGCACCCTAACCCTAACCCTAACCCTAACCCAACCCTAACCCTAACCCTAACCCTAACGTATTTTTTGCGTCGACGTCATCGATGACTTCGACGCGTTGTCCCAGCCCTAATGATGACAGAATTTTCATTTTAAAGTGGAGTATCCCTTTAAGGCGAGACACTAGGTGAATAGGGATTTTTTTTAAATTAGAAGATATCACTGTGAAACTTCTCTCGTTTATTACTGGCATAAACATAAGAAAAAATGTATTACAAGTTTTGTGTAAATTAATGTTTTAATATGCAAATTAGGCCATATTTACTTAAATATGTGCTCATTTGCATACATTTCCAAAAACAAAATCTGGAAATTGGAAAGGACCAGGTTTTAAATTCTTGGTTCTATTTTTTTGACAGATTAGATGAAAGGGCTTGAAACTAGATGAAACTAGACTGAGGGGATTCTGGATATCTCATTTTGTGCTTTAGTAAATTAATAACTTCTGACAATAGCCTTAATAATTTTCGCCATGTTTTTTTTGTAAAAGGACCTATAACTCAGGATAGGAATGATATATCAACACATCCCTCTGCAAAAGCCTTCAGAATATAGTTAAGTATAAGACTGGGAAAGTTGGTGGTTGTAGGTACTACTGAAGTGGATATTTCTGACTCTGAGTGTGAGAAAAAACTCATTTAGAGAAAACGGCCTTTTAAAGTTTTATATTGTATAATTTCATACATTTCTATTGAAACCCCCAACGTACAAACAAAATTTATATTCAGTCCATTAAAGCAGCACTCAGTAGCTTCGGGACTTCTTCGCTGTATTCTCGCTTTTTGCTCGCAGGTTTCTCTCTAGAGCTCCCCCCACAGCTTCGGAATAGATATTTGACAACACTGTTGTAAAAACTCGTTGTTGATTCTCAGACACCAGAGGCTATAGATCAACGACATCAAAGCAGATGGGACGTTCTTTAAAACGTCTTCTTCATTCGGGTTCGGACAGCGTGAGGGAGCGAGACTTTCACGCGAGACTTCCTGACGCAGCGGCCGGCGGCCCGCCGGCTCAAAGTTGCAAGTGCGTATTTTCCGCTCACGGGCACCAGGGGGGTGCGAAACGACCACCATTCAACCCGAAATAAGTAATATAACCATTCCAATGACTCCGAAGCTGTTCAGTTAAGGTAAAAAAAGTTACTTAGTTCACCTTTAATATCAGCAGTGTATAATATATAAAACGCATGGAAATTGATCAATTATTAATAGCAATAGCCTTAAGCTTACGAGAACTACCTTAAACACACATAACACATCAGTCACAAAACTGCAAACGAACTGTCCCCGTTTGTTGTATGTCCATCTATAACTAATTGAATCTAATAAATCTAATAAACAGCTCCCTGTCTGTTTACAGCCCAAATGTCCACGCCTGCACCATATGTAGGCCCTCTTCGATCTCCTGTCGGTGTCTTTTCACCTTTTTGTGCTTAAGTTTTGGCGCCAGGGTTTCACACGGGTGGACTGATAAATGTTCGCTTTTGAAAGTCTAAGCATGTCAGTGTAACTGCATGTATTTACAGTGATAACTGTACACTGAAGCCACATCTTATGGAAGAGGCACCTTCATTAAAGTGGCAATAGCCTCAGTCCTGCTTCTCCCCACAAATACTGTTCCTGGACATCGGCCCATATGACCGAGTTGAGGTACTCATCTCCTGTTGCAGACTGTCGCTGGACATGCGGTGGGACACAGGGAGTGAAGCTTCTTTCCCACTTGATGTGACAAAGTGTTTCTCCATTCTCCAACACCACGGTGGACTGCACCTTGTATGTAATGGATTGTCATCACTAGACATGTTGTGAAGGAGATCTGCCCAGATCTCAGCTGTCATTTTATCCACAGAGCCCTGGTTGTTAATAATAGCCCCCCTGTAAAAAAACTGGGCAAAGCCTTACATTTAGGGGCAGTCACCTTGCCCAGACCCTTGCCCCCTAATTTACCTAATTTAGCTAGTTTCCTAAGTGCTGTACCCATGTGCTTGTGGGCATGATTTATGCACTGTGGGTATGGGTATGGGCTGAGGGCAACCACCTCCTTAACTGCAGCACTATCTCCATCTGACAGCATCTCAGTA
>CM038630.1:562031-572031 GCA_021554675.1 Leuciscus idus | reverse complement strand
GCGTTGTTGTTTTTGGAGCTCTATCGATTTGATTTATAATTCTTGATTTTTCTCTTTAAACTCGCTTACAACGAACATTTTCTACTTTTCCTCACTGAGAAGCACTAATGTTACTGCTCAAACCTCATAGTTACAACGCGGACTGTTGAGCAGACGCGTCTCAAGCCTATTAGTGATCCAACGCTGGATACTCTTAAAGGTTACGTCCGTGGATCACGGCTGAACGCGTCTTCTCCACACTCACTTACAAACAAACATTTTTTTTTCGCCTATCGTGCGTCTACTCTACACCCCTACCACTAAAAAATAAAAAAAATAAAAAATAAAATAAAATACACGGATTATATCCAAGACTTCAGTCATAAATTAGTATTAATATTGATAGCATCACTGGTAGCTTCGTTGCTAACTCACTGTCCATCTGTTAAAATGGCGAATATATCAGATGTAAGTAGTCTACCTTTTGGTGCAGGTGAGGACACATTTGAGCTGCACGCACTGCAGTCTGAGCTGGAAGCTGTTGAGAAACAGATCCACGACCTTTTATTGAGACAGGCCGAGCTGAGAGACCGGTGTTTGGCTCTTGAAACATCACGCGCCGATGCACACAAATCAGTGTTTAACGTTACTAACCCGCTGACTCCGACCGCGTCTACTCCGTGCGTTCCTCAGCATCGGTCGCAATCAGCCATGGTCTCGATCACTCCGGCTCCAACACGCCACCACGAAGCCTGGGTGGTTCCGCAGCGGAAGACGCGAGTCAGGTTTAGACCAAGACTTTCTCCGACCCTCCCGGTTTTCGAGTTATCCACACAAAACCGCTTCTCCCCTCTTCGCGAAACAGAACGCGATGCTGTGATCATCGGCGATTCCATCGTTCGGCACGTACACGCTACGTTAGGTAAAAGTAAGGTGCAAAGTCACTGCTTTCCTGGTGCTCGTGTTTCTGAAATCGCTGCTCGCGTTCCCGAGATCCTGAACGGTGACGAGCGCGTCGGAACTGTGGTCCTGCACGCGGGAGTGAACGACATCAGGTTGCGCCAGACGGAGATTCTGAAGAAAGACTTCAGGAATCTAATCGATACGGTATGCAGCACATCGCCTGAAACAACGATCATTGTGTCAGGACCGCTTCCCACCTACCGACTAGGGCATGAAAAGTTCAGCAGATTATTTGCGCTAAATGAATGGTTAATGTCATGGTGCAATGAGCAGAAACTGCTCTTTGTAAATAATTGGAATCTGTTTTGGGAGCGTCCTAGGCTTTTCCGTGCTGATGGCTTACACCCAAGCAGATTCGGAGCGGATCTTCTGTCAGATAACATCTCCAAAATGTTAAATACCCTTTGACTAGTAACCAAAAGTCCAAATCATAGTCTCTGCTGCACCAATTTAACTGATATAAATACTAGTGTAGAACATTGCATAGAAACTGTGTCTATTCCTCGTTTAGTGAGATCAAATAATAAATCTACTGCAGGATCTAGGAAAAATCTAATTGTTATTAAAACAGAAAATGTTGCTATTAGTAAACAAAAACTATTTCTAAAGCTAGGTCTTCTAAACATTAGATCACTCACACCTAAGGCAGTTATTGTAAATGAAATAGTCACAGATAATAGCTTCGATATACTTTGCCTGACTGAAACCTGGCTTAAACCAAATGATTATTTCGGTATTAATGAGTCTACTCCTCCTGGATACTGTTATAAGCATGAGCCCTGTCTGATTGGTCGTGGCGGAGGTGTTGCAACCATTTATAGAGATATTCTAAATGTTACTCAGAAAACGGGTTATAAGTTTATTTCATTTGAAGTACTTGTACTAAATGTTACGCTCTTAGATGTTAGAAAAACATCCCTATTATCTCTAGCCTTGGCTACCGTATATAGACCGCCAGGGCCTTACGCTGATTTCCTAAAAGAGTTTGCAGATTTTCTCTCAGACCTATTAGTCAATGTCGATAAAGCATTAATTGTTGGAGATTTTAACATACACGTAGATAATCCAAATGATGCGTTAGGAGCTGCGTTTACAGATTTATTAAATTCATTTGGGGTCAAGCAAAACGTCACCGGACCAACACATCGTCTTAATCATACACTCGATTTAATTATATCACATGGAACCGATCCAACCGATATAGATATCATTCCACAAAGTGATGAAGTCACTGATCACTACATGGTAACTTGCATATTACGTACTGCTGTAATATGTCATGCGGCGTCGCGTTATCAACCAGGCAGAACAATCCTCCCATCCACCATAGATAATTTCTCAAATTGCTTATCTAATCTGTCTCAGCTGCTGCCTGAACCCAAACAAACAGATGAACTAGAAGAACTAACTAGCACTATGAGCACCATTCTCTCTAGAACATTGGATGTGGTTGCACCTATTAAATTAAAAAAGGTCAGAGAGAAAAATAAAGCACCATGGTAAAACAATACTACGCATGTTTTAAAGAGAGAAACCCGTATTTTAGAGCGTAAATGGAAACAAACTAATTTAGAGGTCTTTAGAATCGCGTGGAAAGACAGTATGTCACGTTATAAAAAGGCCCTAAAAGCGGCCAGGGCTGAGCACCTCCGCAAACTAATAGAAAACAACCAAAACAATCCAAGGTTTTTATTTAACACCGTGGCTAGACTAACAAATAAACAGACGTCACCCGAACAAAATATCCCGTTACAGTTCAGTAGTAATGATTTCATGAACTTCTTCACTGAGAAAATAGAAAGCATCAGAACCACAATTGTAAACGTTCAATCTTCAATCGCGCCTTATAATTCAGCTTCAATTATCACCCCGCAAGAACAATTACAGTGCTTTACAACTATAGAACAAAAAGAGTTAAATAAACTTATCACTTCATCTAAAACAACAACATGTTTATTAGATCCTATACCAACTAAGCTACTGAAAGAAGTGTTACCTGTAGTGGAAGAGCCTCTCCTCAATATTATTAACTCGTCTTTATCTTTAGGTCATGTTCCAAGAACATTTAAACTGGCAGTTATAAAACCTCTCATTAAGAAACCACAATTAGATCATAATAATCTAGCAAATTATAGACCCATTTCAAATCTTCCATTTATGTCTAAAATATTAGAAAAAGTGGTGTCCGCTCAACTGGGCTCTTTCTTGCAACAAAATGATATCTATGAAAAGTTTCAGTCTGGATTCAGACCGCATCATAGCACTGAAACTGCGCTCGTTAAAATCACAAATGATTTACTTTTAGCTTCTGACCAAGGCTGTATCTCAATACTAGTTTTACTTGATCTTAGTGCTGCGTTCGATACTATAGATCATACATTACTCTTAGATCGACTACAAAATTATACTGGTGTTCAAGGACAAGCACTAAGCTGGTTCAAATCATACCTATCTGACCGCTACCATTTTGTCTATTTAAATGGAGAAAAATCGACCATAACTCCAGTAAACTATGGAGTGCCGCAGGGATCTGTATTAGGCCCTCTGTTATTTTCCATATATATGATGCCACTTGGAAATATTATAAGGAAACATGGAATTAGTTTCCATTGTTATGCTGATGACACTCAAATATATATTTCATCACGGCCGGATGAAAACGCTACATTTTCCAAATTGACAGAGTGTGTTAAAGATATAAAAGATTGGATGACGCGTAATTTTCTTTTATTAAATCCAGACAAGACAGAGGTAATACTTATCGGTTCAAAAAAACGCCCACAAAACCTCGCACAATACAACTTTAACATCATAGGATGTCCTGTTACTTTATCCTCTACAGTAAAAGACCTGGGTGTTATACTCGATTGCAACCTGTCTTTTGAAAATCATATTTCATATGTTACAAAAACAGCCTTTTTCCACCTTAAAAACATTGCTAAGCTACGTAATATGCTATCAGTTTCTGATGCAGAAAAGTTAGTTCATGCATTCATGACCTCGAGACTGGATTATTGTAATGCTTTATTAGCTGGTTGTCCTGCATCCTCAATAAACAAGCTACAGTTAGTCCAAAATGCCGCCGCTAGAGTTCTTACGAGATCAAGAAAATATGATCATATAACACCGATTTTATCATCACTGTATTGGTTACCTATAAAGCTATAAAGCTCGCCCTGGCTCGCACTGGCCCGACAGTGGAAACACGGCTAATGAGCTCGGAAATCACAACGAACTTATTCTGCCTAAATAAAGTAATGATTACTGTATTTATAACTAGCATATCTGTAGTTCCAGTTTCTGCATTGTAAAATGTAAGTTAGGCACGCGAGGAGTGAACATTTAGACATAGAGAAAAAGTATCAAACATAGCCTGTGCATAAAAGTTCGCTTTTCTTTTACACGTGTGTGAAATCCAAGTGTGCGTTGCTGACTTCGTTTAACCACAGCATTAACGAGTCACATAATGTATTTAGTGCATCACTAAGTAGTAGATTTTAGAAGGCAGGCAGCAAATGATGATTGAAAATGGTTTGTTGTAGCTTGATGGAATAGATGGATAGAATTAAAAGAGTGCAAGTAAAGGGATAAGCAAGTTAACATTGTAATTATAAGGTAGCTTATAACATTGACATTTGGCAGACGCTTTTATCAAAAGCGACTTACATTGCATTTCAAGGTACACATTTAAGTCAAGTCAAGTCAAGTTTATTTGTATAGCGCTAAGATTTACAATCTTATCAGTTCTTCACACACACACACACACATTATTACATAATTGAGGTCACTTGATGGAGTTTTAGGACACCATTAGGTCACTTGATGGAGTTTTAGGACACCATTAGGTCACTTGATGGAGTTTTTCGGTTCCTTGCCACTGTTGCCTTTGGCTTGCTCAGTTGGGGATATTTTGGGGATATTTTATTTAATTTTTATCAATCAATAAATTCCTCTTGAAACAAACTTTGTTGTATTATTTTAATTTAATACTGTGAAGCTGCTTTGATACAATCTGTATTGTGAAAAGCGCTATACAAATAAACTTGACTTGACTTGACTTGACCATCACCCCCCACCAAACAACCCCACACCATCACCCCTCCCCCTCCCCCAAACAACCCCACACCATTACCCCCCCCCTCCCCCAAACAACCCCACACCATCACCCCTCCCCCTCCCCCAAACAAATTTTTTATTTCTAAAATATTATATAGTTTTATAGGAGGAGGTTTCAGAGACTTGGCAAATACATTTTTCAGAAGTTTGTAGGTACAGGACATTCACTGTGGGTGTAATTGGTCGTTTTTCCTAAGGCTTTTATATTGTTCATATCGATATCGGAATTATATTGTATCGACCGAAATTAAGAAATATATCGTGATATAAATTTTGGCCATATCGTCCAGCCCTAATCCAGACATGCTTCTCAAACTGGAACTAATTCTGCAGATATTGTGAGGTGGACAGAAGGCAAGGTCCTGAGAAAGGATGACCTGCTGCAAACACACACACACACACACACACACACACACACACACACACACACACACACACACACACACACACACACACACACACACACTCGTGCTGGCTAACCCTAACCCCAACCCTAACCTAAACACACACACTCCTGCAGGCGTCTTCACACAGTTAGACAGATAATAGTGCTCACATAAATGCCTGTATTTCTATATACTTAAATCACTTATTCTGAATAATAAAAACCTTCTTCATAACATGAGAGTTTAGCTGTAGTGTTTCAGGCCAGAGTTGTGTGTGAGATGAGTGTGTGTGAGATGAGTGACGTCCCTCACAGATGAAATAATGCTGGAGAGGAACAGGATCGACTCATAAATAGAGTTGATAAGCAGGAGCTCATTTATATGCTAATTCTCTAAAGCAACATGTCATGCGTTCGCTGCTCTCCACTCCAGTGGACATGAGATTCAGCATCACACACACACACACACACACACACACACACACACACACACACACACACACACACACACACACACACACACACACACACACACACACACACACACACACACACACATTGTGCTGTCGGAGCTCACAGGAACTCATTCAGAGGAACACAAGGAGTGTGGAGATCAGAGATGAGCGGGTTCAGCATCACACACACACACACACACACACACACACACACACACACACACACACACACACACACACACGCTTGCTCGCATGCACGAATGCACGCACACACACTCCCACACAGTCTTTCTCACACACACCCTCTCTCACACACACACACACACACACACACACATGTGCACACACACACTCTCACTCACACACATTCACACTCACGCTCACACACTTACACACACACACAAGCTTGCTCGCATGCACGAATGCACACACACACACTCCCACACACTCTTTCTCACACACTCTTTCTCACACACACACTCTCTCACACACACACACACACACACACACACACACACACTCACACACTTACACACACACACACACACGCTTGCTCGCACGCACACACACACACACACACACACACACACAATCTTTCTCACACACTCTCTCTCACACACACACACACACACACACAATCTTTCTCACACACTCTCTCTCTCTCACACACACACACACACACACAGGTATTGGGAACTCTGAGAGGCAGAGAGCATGAAATTAACGCTGTGCAAACCAATCCTCCTCACAGGATTACAAGGCTGACAGAGAGTGTGTGTTAAACACATCTGTTCTGTTCCTCTTCTCACACACACACACTGGTCTGACACTGCTAAACGCACGCACACACACACACACACACACACACACACACACACACACACACACACACACACACACACACACACACACACACACACACTCATTTGACACGCTGCTAAACACACCGTAGAGCGAAGACTAGTGTGACGTGAATCTGATTCGGGTCACAATCACTGTGTGTGTTAGAGCTGTCAGTCGAAGAGTGATTAAACTCACAGCTCGTGTGTGTGTGTGTGTGAGTGTGTGTGTGTGGCAGCAGTGGATGGGAGTATTGAACGTATTCTCCAGCTGACGGTCAGGAATAAACTCTGGGAGCAGAACTGGTTGAAGCTGCTGGAATAAATCACGTTTTCTCTCGAAACGCCTGAATGTCCAGTCAGCTTTGTTTCTACAGCGTTATACAATACTGACTGTGTCAAAGCTTTACAGTGATAATAGGAGATTACAGTAACAGAGATTGTTTAGGATTTACAGCAGATCTAGAATAAAGTTATTGTCCAGATTAAGTTAGTTTGATTGATTCACTTCCGTTGCGAAGATCATTAGTTATTAACTTAGGGGCCGCTAACACACACCGTTCTCACAGAAAACTCTCAACGTGCTCCGGCCGCTCATCCGCACAACACAGTGCCTGGTGTCTCGAGAACACACTCCCGGAAATAGGTTCAAAGATGCAAACGATTATCAGTTATGTCTGCGTTAACCTAAAAAATGTCAGTGAGTGAGTCAGTGAGTGAGTCAGTGAGTGAGTCAGTGAGTGAGTCAGTGAGTGAGTCAGTGAGTGAGTGAGTCAGTGAGTGAGTCAGTGAGTGTGTGTGTGTGAGTGAGTGAGTGAGTGAGTGAGTGAGTGAGTCAGTCAGTGAGTGAGTCAGTGAGTCAGTGAGTGAGTGAGTGAGTGAGTGAGTCAGTGAGTGAGTGAGTCAGTGAGTGAGTGAGTCAGTGAGTGAGTGAGTCAGTGAGTGAGTGAGTCAGTGAGTGTGTGTGTGTGTCAGTCAGTGAGTGAGTGAGTGAGTCAGTGTGTGTGTGTGTGTGTGTGAGTGAGTGAGTGAGTGAGTCAGTGAGTGAGTGAGTGAGTCAGTGAGTGTGTGTGTGAGTGAGTGAGTGAGTGAGTCAGTGAGTGAGTGAGTGAGTCAGTGAGTGAGTCAGTGAGTGAGTGAGTGAGTGAGTGAGTGAGTGAGTGAGTGAGTGAGTGAGTGAGTGAGTGAGTGAGTGAGTCAGTGAGTGTGTGTGTGAGTGAGTCAGTGAGTCAGTGAGTGAGTGAGTGAGTGAGTGAGTGAGTCAGTGAGTCAGTGAGTCAGTGAGTGAGTGAGTGAGTGAGTGAGTGAGTTAGTCAGTGAGTCAGTCAGTGAGTGAGTGAGTGAGTCAGTCAAGTCAAGTCAAGTCAAGTCAAGTCAAGTCAAGTCAAGTCAAGTCAAGTCAAGTCAAGTCATCTTCATTTATACAGCGCTTTTAACAATGTAGATTGTTCCAAAGCGGCTTTACAGAGATAATAGGAAATTACAGTAACAGAGATTGTACGATCAAGTTGCGTTTTTTTAACAAGCGGTTTAATCATAGCCAGCTTAAAGGTTTTTGGTACGTATCCTAGAGACAAAGATGAATTAATGATATTAAGAAGAGGATCTATGACCTCTGGAAGCATCTCTTTCAGTAGCTTAGTCGGTATAGGGTCTAACATACAGTACATGTTGTCGATTTAGATGATTTAACAAGTTTAACGAATTCTTCCTCTCCTATAGCAATGAATGAATCAAATTTTTCTTCAGGAGACTACAATGCACTGCCTGATGCGATACTGTAGTAGACGGTTGCATGGTTATAATTTTGTCCCTGATATTATCAATCTTATAAGTGAAGAAGTTCATAAAGTCATTACTGCTGTGCTGCTTGGAAACTTCTGGGCTTGAAGCTTTATTTTTAGTTAGTTTAGCCACTGTTTCAAATAAATACCTAGGATTATGTTTATTTTCTTCTAATAGGGTTGAGAAATAAGCAGATCTAGCAGCTTTTAAGGCCTCTATGCAATCAGGCTCTCCTTCCATGAAAAGCGAAATACCTCTAGTTTAGTTTTCTTCCAGTTGCGCTCCATCTCTCTGGCTGCTCTCTTAAGGGCCTGAGTGTGCTCGTTGTACCACGGCGTTGGACTATTTTCTTTAATCTTCTTTAAGCGCAACGGAGCAACTGTGTCTAAAGTGCTGAAAAAGAGAGAGTTAAGAGTTTCTGTCGTAATATCGAGTTCTTCTAAGCTATCTGGGATGCTGAGATGATGAAACTGATCAGGAAGATTATTAATAAAGCAATCTTTAGTGGCAGAAGTGATAGGTCTAACATATTTATAACACGGAGTCGGCTTTGCAGCCTTGGCTAAATGAAGTTTACACGAGACTAGATAATGATCTGAGATGTCATCGGTCTGCTGCAGAATTTCAACGGCATCAACATCTATTCCATGTGATAATATTAGATCTAGAGTATGATTACGATAATGAGTAGGTCCTGACACGTGTTGTCTAACTCCAGTAGAGTTCAGAATGTCTTTATATGCCAATCCCAATGCATCTTTTTCATTATCTACTGTACGTGTATATTAAAATCACCAATTAGGACTAGGGGTGGGCGATATAGCCTCAAAATTATATCATGATATTTCAAGAATATTTGCGATAATGATATTTATGACAATATAAATAAAAAAAATTGTCAATTTTTTTATTACATTTATCTCACCTAAATGTTTGCTCACTCATTGTGTTTTTACAATTGGGTAATTTTGTTTTTAAGAGTTTACACAACACAAGGAAGCTTGATTTCAATCTTTGAATTCAATTGAAAAAAGTAGCAAAAAATATATACAAAATAATAAAGATACAAATAAAGAGAAGTTTTTGGGTAGGTCTAACACTATTCAGAAATACTACAGAAACTGAATAAGGTAATCAAATGTAAAATAACACTAGTCCTGAGTCCTGACTAAATTAAATACATAGGCTATTATTTCTGATTCTGATCAAAATATATACCGGTATTATCGTGGACGGTATGATATGGCACACCACTAATTAGGACTGCAGCCAGTACTAACTCTGTTAGAAAGTTCTGTGATAAAGTCTGTATGGTGCCCTGATGGCCTGTATACAGTAGCCAGCACAAATCTCAAACGTGATTTATCACACACACACACACACACACACACACACACACACACACACACACACACACACACACACACACACACACACACACACACACACACGCCAGCTTATTAGTGGAGAGGAGACAG
>CM038630.1:547031-557031 GCA_021554675.1 Leuciscus idus | reverse complement strand
TGTGTGTGTGTGTGTGTGAGTGTGGCGTGCCTCAGGGCTCAGTGTGTGTGTGTGAGCGTGTGTGTGAGCGTGTGTGTGTGTGTGAGTGTGGCGTGCCTCAGGGCTCAGTGTGTGAGCGTGTGTGTGAGCGTGTGTGTGTGTGTGTGAGCGTGTGTGTGTGTGTGTGTGTGTGAGCGTGTCTGTGTGTGAGTGTGGCGTGCCTCAGGGCTCAGTGTGTGTGTGTGTGTGTGTGAGCGTGTGTGTGTGTGTGTGTGTGTGAGCGTGTGTGTGAGTGTGGCGTGCCTCAGGGCTCTGTGTGTGAGTGTGTGTGTGTGTGTGTGTGTGTGTGTGTGTGTGTGAGCGTGGCGTGCCTCAGGGCTCAGTGTGTGTGTGTGTGTGTGAGCGTGTGTGTGTGTGTGTGTGAGCATGTGTGTGTGTGTGAGTGTGGCGTGCCTCAGGGCTCAGTGTGTGTGTGTGTGTGTGTGTGTGTGTGTGAGCGTGTGTGTGTGTGTGTGTGTGAGAGCGTGTGTGTGTGTGTGAGTGTGGCGTGCCTCAGGGCTCAGTGTGTGAGCGTGTGTGTGTGTGTGTGAGCGTGTGTGTGTGTGAGTGTGGCGTGCCTCAGGGCTCAGTGTGTGTGTGTGTGTGTGAGCATGTGTGTGTGTGTGAGTGTGGCGTGCCTCAGGGCTCAGTGTGTGTGTGTGTGTGTGTGTGTGAGCGTGTGTGTGTGTGTGTGAGCATGTGTGTGTGTGTGAGTGTGGCGTGCCTCAGGGCTCAGTGTGTGTGTGTGTGTGTGTGTGTGTGTGTGTGAGCGTGTGTGTGTGTGTGTGTGTGTGAGCGTGTCTGTGTGTGAGTGTGGCGTGCCTCAGGGCTCAGTGTGTGTGTGTGTGTGTGAGCGTGTGTGTGAGCGTGGCGTGCCTCAGGGCTCAGTGTGTGAGCGTGTGTGTGTGTGAGTGTGGCGTGCCTCAGGGCTCAGTGTGTGAGCGTGTGTGTGTGTGAGTGTGGCGTGCCTCAGGGCTCAGTGTGGGAGCGTGTGTGTGTGTGAGTGTGGCGTGCCTCAGGGCTCAGTGTGTGAGCGTGTGTGTGTGTGAGTGTGGCGTGCCTCAGGGCTCAGTGTGGGAGCGTGTGTGTGTGTGAGTGTGGCGTGCCTCAGGGCTCAGTGTGTGAGCGTGTGTGTGTGTGAGTGTGGCGTGCCTCAGGGCTCAGTGTGGGAGCGTGTGTGCGTGTGTGTGTGTGAGAGTGTGGCGTGCCTCAGGGCTCAGTGTGGGAGTGTGTGTGTGAGCGTGTGTGTGTGTGAGTGTGGCGTGCCTCAGGGCTCAGTGTGGGAGTGTGTGTGTGAGCGTGTGTGTGTGTGAGTGTGGCGTGCCTCAGGGCTCAGTGTGGGAGCGTGTGTGTGAGCGTGTGTGTGTGTGAGTGTGGCGTGCCTCAGGGCTCAGTGTGGGAGCGTGTGTGTGAGCGTGTGTGTGTGTGTGAGTGTGGCGTGCCTCAGGGCTCAGTGTGGGAGCGTGTGTGTGAGCGTGTGTGTGTGTGTGAGTGTGGCGTGCCTCAGGGCTCAGTGTCGGGCCCTATTCGGTTTATGGTTTATCTACTGCCTTTAGGGTACATTTTCTGCAAATTTGGTTGAAACTCTCCCTGTTTAGCTGATGACACCCAGCTCTATATTCAGCCTGACCACCTCCTCTCTTTAGCTTGGTTTATCTGAACTTAAGTCGTGGTTTACATGGTTTTGGGTGTCATCCTTGACTGCACTTTATCTTTTGTGGCACATGTAAATAACATCACAGGTCAGCTTATTATTATCTGAGGATTATGAATTGTCTCCGTTCTCTTGTTTCTGCTAATAGCTCTGCCGTCTTCGTACACGCATTAGTTACATCTCGCATTGACTATTGCAGTTCTCTTCTCGGTGTTTCACACACACGTCTTCACTAACTTCTAATGGTCCAGGATTCAGCAGCCGGATCATTACACGAACACCGTTATTGAGCACATCACTCCAGTTTTAAGACGACTCCAGTTAGATATCTTCCGTGAGCACTTAACCTTTATAAAAAAAATTTTTTTTAAAAAAATCCTTTCCCTTTGAAACATCACTTATCAGGCTTATGCTACTCTGAATAATACCTGAACTTCGTATTTTGAGCACTTCTTGCGTTGTTGTTGTTTTTGCCTCTTTATGATGACTCGCTGAATTTTTGTCCTAATTTGTAAGTCGCTTTGGATAAAGGCGTCTGCTAAATGACTAAATGTAAATGTAAATATCACATTCAATTAAAACTTTTACTTTTCACTTTTAAGTCTTTTCATAATCTAGCACCTTCATGTGTGTGTGTTCACCTACTCCATCTCTAGGTCTTCTTCTCAGGGCTCTCAAGTGCCACGCATTGAGCGTAACAGTCACTCATTTCGGTCTTTTGTCACGCACTCCCGCCACACGTATTTCTCACGCGGAAAACTGCCCAACAGTTCTCTGTCCGCTTCGCTCTCACTGGGGAACCGGCAGGAGTCAAGCGCGTCTCCCCTGGAGTTCTCAGTCGAGCCTGCCACTTATCAGCCAATCAAAAAAAAGAAAGGGGCTACACAATAGCCAATCAGAAAATAGCACTATTGTATCTGGGTAAGATTTAACGCAACAACCAATGAAAAAAAAAGCATATCCTGGAATTGTTCACGTGATTCTCCCGAAAGTTTCGTTCACACACAGAGGAAATCACTCCGAGCATCACTTTAGCACAGAGTAAGTCATGATCTCCTGTTTTAATGTTACAACAAATTCACAACTTGTTTGACACAAACAGTGACAGCTTGAGTTCTGTTAGAGAATGTTTCCCAGATAATCAGCATCAGTTTTTCATGAGTGTCTGTAACTTAGCCAACAGTTTTACAGCCTCTTCACTGACAACACCAGCTCAGAACAAGTAGTCTAGGCCTAGTCATATTTCGTTATCACACGATGACTGACATATTGTCACATTATGAACATTTCTCTCTCCAAAATAGGCTTAATCATTTTATTAGCACTAAATAAATTAAAGTGTATTGCGTAGTCAATGTTATAGGTCACTTTTAAAATCATGTCATATTTTATAATTATATCCTGGCCATGGACATGCATTAATCATTGCATCTGTCTTTCTCTTTAAAAGATGGGGGGGGGGGTTAGTTTCAGACAGTTAGTTTCTGTCTTCAAAACTTGCGAGCCCTGTCTTCTGCTAGACTCTAGTTGTGTGTACGTTTGACCACACAGTCTCTGGAATACCGTATACCAGCTATTCCCAAACTGTGGTCCGCGGACCACTAGTGGTCCGTGAGGGTACTGCAGGTGGTCCGTGGAAAGGCAAAATAAAATATAAAATCTTTTTTTTTTACCTTAATTTTACCAGGAAATTCCCATAAAATAAAAAAGAAAGAATAATATGTAGGCCTATATTGATATAACATTTTAATTAAATTGTCAAGTTATTGTGTGATTACTAAAATAGCCTAGTGGTGTTCGGCCTTGACATTCAAGTTCAGTGCCGTTAGAACCACAACATTGGTTCGGTGGATAGCAACAGGTTCTCTGAAGAGAAAAGGGCAGAGGCAAATATGTTCTCATTATCACATCACACGCATAGCCTTTAATGGTGCGTTCACACCGGACGAAATTTCGCTTCAAACTTTTGTTTTTACGCGCGTCAATTTCGCTCTCGACGCGCGAATTGATACAAAGTGGTCAAGCGTATCACTAGACGCGGCAGGCGCGAATTTGACATATGATCCCTTTTTGAATTTGACGCGCTATTCGCGTCCGGTGTGAACGCACAGTTAGGCATAGGCAGTAACGAAATGTTTATAAATGGAATGAATAAGGCCTGTTATTATTTTAATTTCCAGTTAGTTTCTTGATCTCGCGTTTCTGAAATGTTTTCCAGATGTGCTGTTAAGTGGACAAACTCAAGCCTAGGTACTTTTTGAGGACTTGTAAAACTAAAATTGAAGATTAATAATCCCCTAAAATCGCCAAAGGTTTTGAAATGTTGACTATATTCCAGTGTTCTGTATAGATTTCATACTCCATTGCTATGGAAATAAGCCTGTTGTTCAAATGAACCTGATTATGCCCTCGGGCGCTTGAGTAAATAAATAAATAAAATATGTGGCAGCCGTTGTGTGCAGTAAACTTTCTTTTAACAAGCCTGTTGTACTGATGTGATGACCAATGATAGTTTTAGAGCTAGTAAGCCTATTTAGAGGTGCAGATTAATTCAGGTAGGACTCTGTGTAGACATATTTTATTATGTGTATTATGAGGTGGTCCGCGAAAATTCTTGATTACAAATAGTGGTCCACACACTCAAAAAGTTTGAGAACCCCTGCCGTATACCACCTCAAGACATGTGCAATACTTCTATTCTTTCAGTTTTTAAATCATGTCTTAAAACTCATGTTTTTAGATTAGCTTATTCTGATTGACATAGACTTTGTGTATTTTTTTGCTCATGTTTATATTTATTGTTCATGTATTTTATTGTTTGTAGGGTGTCCTTGAGTGTCCTGAAAGATGCCCATAAATAAAATGAATTATTGTTATTATTATTTGTGTGTGTGCGTGTGTGAGCATGTGTGTGTGTGTCTGAGCGTGTGTGTGTGTGTGTGTGTGTGTGTGAGCGTGTGTGTGCGTGTGTGAGCATGTGTGTGTGTGTCTGAGCGTGTGTGTGTGTGTGTGTGTGTGTGTGTGTGTGTGAGCGTGTGTGAGCGTGTGTGTGTGTGTGTGTGTGAGCGTGTGTGCGTGTGTGATGTTGTGTTTCATCAACCGAGCGTTCAGTAATTTATGTGCACATGCACGTACTGTGAATCTGGTGTGTGTGTTTGTATGTAAATTGCTCACAGATATCAGTGATGAAGGATTTGTCTGATCTGGAGGACAGATGCGAGTCGTGACTGTTGTCATTAATGTCTTTATGGAAATATCTGAGCCGCTGGATAACCGAGTAACAGTCGTAGCATCTCTGCTGGTGTGTAGCTCAAAGTCTCAGAGCATGATGGGATATTTAAACAAACAAACGCTCTCCATTCAGATGATCGTTCAGTCAGTTCTCTTCATTTACATGTGTTTCACTGTGTGACACACACACAGACACACACACACACACACACACACACACACACACACACACACACACACACACACACACACACACACACACACACACACAGATACAGACACACACACACACACCCACACACACAGACACACACACACACACACACACACAGATACAGACACACACACAGACACACAGACACACACACACACACACACACACACACACACAGATACAGACACACACACAGACACCCACACCCACCCACCCACACACACACACACACACACACACACACACACACAGATACAGACACACACACACACACACAGACACACACACACACACACACACACACACCCACACACACAGATACAGACACACACACAGACACACACACACACACAGACACACCCACCCACCCACACACACTCACACACACAGATACAGACACACACACACACACACACACACACACACAGACACACACACACACACACACACACACACACACACACACCCACACACACAGATACAGACACACACACAGACACCCACACACACAGACACACCCACCCACCCACACACACACACACACAGATACAGACACACACACACACACACACACACACAGACACACACACACACACACACACACACACACACACACACAGACACACACACACACACACAGATACAGACACACCCACACACAGACACACACACAGATACGGACACACACACACACCGACACACACACACACCCACACACACACACACACACACACACACACCCACACACACAGATACAGACACACACACAGACACACACACACCCACAGACACACACACACACACACACACACACACACACAGACACACAGACACACTGTTACGCTGTCAAGCAAATGGAAACAGTGTTTGTGCTGCTTTGTGCGTTTTGTTTTTGTTTCCTCTATAGGTCATGTGACGTCTCGCCGACTGCTGATTGTGGGCGGGGCAACTGCTTTAAAGATGCCTTGGTTGACATCCGTTCTCTCTCTCACTCTCACTTCCGATCCGCTTCTGGTGGCAGACGGAGCGTAGCTCCGAGGTGTCCCGTGTGTTTGGCCCGTTATGCCTTTTTATGGAGTTTCCCCGTGTCGACTTGATGATCGTGTTTTTCTATAAGCACGTTCCTGGTGTGGAACTCATGTCTGTTAGATTTAGTTTATAACTTTATTTAGAGCTGGTGGTAATTGGTGTTGGGTTTTCACGTTATTTAGTTTAGGTTTAGTTAGAGCAGCAGTCAGAGAACCCGGAAGACTCACGGAGAACATTGTCGTTGGTTTTCGAACGGGAGGTAGGCAAGTGATATTTCTCCGGTAGACATGTGTGTGCAGGGTTTTCTTTCTGTTTGTTTTATTACTTTATTTTTACCACCATGCTCTGTTTGTGACAAATTATTTATCATTTAAATCATTTATAAATAAATAATTTATGCACCGTCACTGAATCTCTGTGGTCTTTATATGTTATGATGTTCCATTTTTAATTCATTTAATGGGCTCGTAACATATAAATGGGGGCTCGTTTAGCCGGGTTTTGAACCATATTTGTCTTTTTTGGCATTTTTGAATAAATTCGATTTTCCCTTTGTGAAAATCTTTTTCCGTGGTGGTCGCACTGCGCGCTGTGAGTGCGCATTAGCTTGTTGTGATCGCCCTTTGCTCTTTTTGTGCCGTAGATTTTCGGTGATGTTTTTTTTTGTGCTTTTCCTTGATTGTTCGTTCGTTTAGGGAATTTTGTGTCACTCGTAATGTTTGATTTAGACGCATTCATTCTTGCTCCTTCAGAGGATATTTGTTAACTGTAACGCGTGATGACCTTGTTAGAATCGCTGGCCACTATAAGCTTGAGGTGAGTGGTAGCCCTTCCAAGGCTGAGCTTCAGGATAAGCTTATTGAAGATTTGCAAGAACTTGGAGTGTTTGGGAAAGTGTCTCCTGATGTATCTACGTCGCCTGACCAGGGTAGGCGTCTTCCTATTGAACCTTCACCTTCACCTAGTAAAGCAGCACTAGAATTGAAACGTTTACAGTTAAGAGAGAAGGAAATTGAATGGGAACGCGAAAAAACTAGATTAGAGGCTGATAGGCAGATAGTATGAGAACGAGAAAAAAGGGAACACGAATTTAGATTGAAAGATCTTGAGTTTGCGCAAGCATTACGCATTAAAGAACTTGAATTGAAGGCTTGTGAAGCTGGTGTTTCATTCAAGTCAGATCAATTTGACATAACTCGTAACATTCGCCTCGTTCCACCTTTTAATGAGAGCGAAGTTACGTTTTTTGCACATTTCGAGCGCGTAGCAACAACATTTTAATGGCCCAAAGAAATTTGGACCATGACGTTACAATGTGTTTTCACTGGAAAAGCGCAGGAAGCTTATTCCTCATTAACACTCGAAGACGCAGCAGATTACGAAAAAGTTAAACATGCTGTTTTACGCATTTATGCTCTTGTGCCTGAGGCTTATCGACAAAAGTTTCGTAGTTATCTTAAACCTGAAGCTCTCACTTATGTCGAATATGTTAGAGAAAAATAAATGTTATTTGATCGCTGGCTTAGTTCACAGGAAGTAACAACATTCCAATCTCTTCGTGATTTGATTATTCTTGAAGATTTCAAAAACGGTCTTCCTCAAACAGTCGCTACCCATGTTAGTGAGCATCAGAATCTGACTCCAGCTCGTGCAGCCGTTCTTGCGGATGAGTAGTACTCACACATAAGCGTGTTCCTTTTTTAATTCTAAATTTCCACAAAACGTTTCAAGTCATCCAAATGTGTCAAAAATGTCTAAGGAGATTGTGCCTGTTCCTGCCCGCTCTTCAGACTGGCGTCCGTCCGGGTCTAACGCTACAGCTCCGACCTGTGCGTATTGTAAGAAACGTGGTCATGTTTTGGCTGAGTGTTATTCCCTAAAGCGTAAAAATAAGGCAGTGAGTCAACCAGCTCCTTATAGATCAGAGGTGGGTTTGTGTGTTTCGAATTTGCCTGTGTGTAGGGACGACACCAATACTGCCAATCACAGTTTTGCGCCTTTCATAACCAATGGTTTTGTCTCTTTGCCTGGTGAGTCTGGTGAGGATAAATTCTGCGGGATACTGGCGCTTCACAGAGCTTTATTTTACAAGATGTGTTGCCTTTCAGTGATAAGACTTTTACTGGTGATAGTATTCTTGTACGTGGATTCGAAATGGGTTATGTTAATGTCCCTCTGCATGAGATTTCTCTTACGTCTGACTTAGTTACTGTCAATATTATAGTGGGTGTACGCCCCTCCTTGCCTATTGAAAACGTAGCAGTGCTACTTGGTAACGATTTGTGTGGTGGAAATGTTTTGCCTTGCCCCATAGTGTCTCATGCATCCCCAAAAACATGTACTGATGACCTGTCAATTAACTTCCCTGAGGTTTTTTCTTCTAGCGTGGTTACTCGTGCTATGGCGAAAAACGAAAAAGAGAATGAAATTGAGGATCAACTTGATCTTAGTGATACTTTTATTGCTCGACCTTCACTCTCAAACGATAGTGACTTATCTGGGAATTCTGTTTCACTGTCGTTTTCTTCTGATGTTCCTAATTTTTCTATGAGTCGAGAGCAGCTTATTAAGAAACAGAAAATTGACCCATCTCTGTCTTCTCTCTTTTCAGAAGCTATGTCTGAAGAAGACATTGAGCATTCGCCACATGGCTATTTTTTACGAGATGGTGTCTTAATGCGCAAGTGGAGACCTCTTATGGCCTCAGCGCAAGATGAGTGGAGAGTTCTTTTTCAAATTGTTGTCCCAGTTTCGTTTCGTGATGAAGTTTTGAGTTTAGCTCATGACCATCACTTCGCAGGTCATCTCGGCGTAAATAAGACTACTGACAGAATTTTACGCCATTTTTTTTTGGCCAGGTATTAAAAAAGATGTCGTGAGATATTGTCGAACATGTCACTTGTGTCAGGTTACTGGTAAACCTAACCAGGTGATTCCGCCTGCGCCTTTACAGCCGATTCCTGTTACGTCTGAGCCCTTTGAACACGTTATATTGGACTGTGTTGGCCCATTGCCTCGAACAAAGACTGGGAATCAATGGTTACTTGCCATAATGTGTAGCTTGACTCGTTTTCCAGAAGCTATTCCGCTCCGTAAGATCACAGCTCCTGTTATTATTAAAGCCCTGATGGGTTTCTTCTCTCTTTTTGGCCTTCCAAAAACTATTCAGACTGACCGCGGTACTAATTTTATGTCCCGTGGGTTTGCACAAGCTATGCGTCAGCTCGCGGTCCACCATGTTACATCCAGCCCGTATCGTCCACAGACTCAAGGTGCACTTGAGAGGTTCCATCAAACTTTGAAAAGTATGCTCAAGTGTTTCTGTCTCGAGTTCCAGCGTGATTGGGATGAAGGTGTTCCGTTTGCTCTTTTTGCTGTGCGCGAGGTAGTACAAGAGAGTTTGGGTTTTAGCCCGTCAGAGCTGGTTTTCGGGCACACGGTTCGTGGACCTTTAAAGCTGTTGAGAGTCGTGGCTTACTGAGCCTAAAGAGTGTCCCAGTTTGACGGATTATGTGTCCAATATGCGTAGTAGGCTCAGTCGTGCATGCCAGTTGGCTAGAGATAACTTAGGTCTCTGTCAAAAGAGAATGAAACGGAGGTTTGATCAGAGGGCTGTTTCCCGAAGTTTCAGTCCTGGTGATAAAGTTCTTGTGTTGATTCCTGGGATGGGCTCTGCTCTGCAGGCTCGTTACAGCGGTCCTTATCGTGTCGAACGACGGGTGAGTGATTTAAACTATGTCATCTCCACTCCAGATCGAAGGAGAAAGACCACGCTATGTCACATTAATCGTTTGAAGTTGTTTTGTGATCGAGGAGAAGGTTCAATTTCAGAACTCAAGTCGCCTTGCACTTCA
>CM038630.1:517031-542031 GCA_021554675.1 Leuciscus idus | reverse complement strand
AGTGTGTTTCAGTGAGTGTGTGTTTGCAGTGAGTGTGTGTTTGCAGTGAATGTGTGTTTGCAGTGTGTGTGTGTTTGCAGTGTGTGTGTGTTTGCAGTGTGTGTGTGTTTGCAGTGTGTGTGTGTTTGCAGTGAGTGTGTTTGCAGTGAGTGTGTGTTTGCAGTGAGTGTGTTTGCAGTGAGTGTGTGTTTGCAGTGAGTGTGTTTGCAGTGAGTGTGTGTTTGCAGTGAGTGTGTGTTTGCAGTGAGTGTGTGTTTGCAGTGAGTGTGTGTTTGCAGTGATTGTGTGTTTGCAGTGAGTGTGTGTTTGCAGTGAGTGTGTGTTTGCAGTGAGTGTGTGTTTGCAGTGTGTGTGTGTTTGCAGTGTGTGTGTGTTTGCAGTGAGTGTGTGTTTGCAGTGTGTGTGTGTTTGCAGTGAGTGTGTGTTTGCAGTGAGTGTGTGTTTGCAGTGAGTGTGTGTTTGCAGTGAGTGTGTGTTTGCAGTGAGTGTGTGTTGATGGTCATTAAACGCTGCGTTTCTCTGTCCATTTAGAAGTCAATAAAACCACATCATGTTCTTCAGAGCACTTTACACTCCATCGACCCGACACACTGACCTCTAGTCTGACCCAGAGCGTGTGTGTGTGCCGCGGGGTTAGAGTGTGTGTGTGTGTGTGTGTGTGTGTGTGTGTGTGTAACAGAAATTGTTTCGGCTTTACAGCAGATCTAGAATAAAGTTATTGTCCAGATAAAGTTAGTTTTGATTGATTCACTTCCGTTGTAAAGATCATTAGTTAGTAACTCAGCGGCCGCTAACACGACACCGCTCTAAAGAAAACAGAAACTTTTAAAGCGCTCCGGCTCATTCACACGATAACAGTGTTTGGAGGCTGTTTAGAAATAAAGATAACTTGACTTGACGTGTGTGTGTGTGTGTGTGTTTGACTGGACGTGTGTTTACTGTGTGTGTGTGTGTGTGTGTGTGTGTGTGTGTGTGTTAACTGACTGCATCCACACAAGCAGCGTGTAGAGTATTGCTGCCACTACATTACTGTCCTTCTCAACAATGCACCTTTGTAAAAGTGGGGATTTAGCATGTACTCACATGAAGAACAAAAATAGACACAGGGTGGATTGAGATCAATTTAAGACTCAAACTTCCTTCGATACAATAATATACCCTGTGTGTGTTCTTGCATTTAATGTTGATAACGAGCAAGAATGCAATTGTTCTCAAATTTCCACACGATTAAGAAACGTGATTACTTACTATGGTTTGCAGAAAGGCTCCTCCTTTAAAAACAATAAAGTCTTTGTTACAAATAGAATTGCCCTGATCAAATAATGTTGCATTATTTACACTGAAAGCAGTAAAAGAAATAGTTTGCAGTGGTCAGCTGTGTAAGTGTAATAGCTGGCGTTTTAAAAGTTTGAGCGTCGGTACTAGCCTGGTAATAGGTTTAAGTTTAAATCGCTTGTCTGAAGTTTAAAATCATTGGTTACCCGTAAGCCAATCACATAACGTTTGGTTATGACGTGTGTTATGCGCCGGCTCAGCCGCATCTAACTTCCACTGTAAACACATGTATGATGCGAAAACAAAACCATCGAGCGAAATACCGGAGTGAACATGGCTGTGAATGACTTTTGCAGATTATGTGAAGTAAATCTACACATCCACGGTACAATCAGCGTCTACGTCACGGCTCTCAGCCCGCCCTCTGTTCGTTGATTGGCCGGCTGTTTTCAGGCCGGAGGAAAACGGAAAGATAGGTCGCTATCTCAGACTGAGTACAGAAGCGAACTGAAATTGAGCGGAAGTACGAAGTCTGACGTAGTCAAGCTAATTAAGAGTCGCTCTGAGACTGAAGTCTTCATGCGTCCTCACACACACACGCACGCACACGCTCACACACACGCACACACACACACACACACACACACACACACACACACACACACACACACACACACACACACACACGCGCGGATCTGTAAGTGTTGTCCATCGGATCTGTGAAGTTCAGGTTAAAGTGAATAATAATATCCAGAGGCTCCACTGCCACTCACCGCAGCTCATGAATATTCATCAGCTCATCTGCATAATGTGAAGTTTATAATGATGAAGGGAGCCGTGGACGAGTGCAGGATGTGTCAGAGTTCAGAGACTCATTTAATCGCTGACTTCAGTCACTGGCGGAAACTTTATTCACCATCAGACGTGTGTGTTAACTACTGATGATGTCACACTCTCTGGAGACTGGCCTGTGATTGGCCAGTGCTCTAATATGTGTGATTAATGACTCTGACCCTAGGGCTGGGAATCGGACACTTTATAAAATTAAAATTTCGATTCCTCTTATCGATTCTTCTGTGAGCATGAGTTTAAATCAGTGAAGCGCGAGAGACTCTGTGTTCTGTGTTCATGTGTATCAGTATATTGAAACACACACACACACACACACACACACACACACACACACACACACACACTCACTCACTCACTCACTCACTCACTCACTCACACGCACACACTCACACACTCACTCACTCACTCACACACACACACACACACACTCACACGCACACACACACGTCGTCTTGATCTTCACAGAGGGAGATGTGTCAGTGTTTATTGTGTGTTTATCTGTCGCCCACTGATTTAATTATATCAGATTATTGGGAAAAATGAACGTCGTCCTATTTATTTGTGAGCGTAATTATGCATAAAATCACAGAGGTTCAGGAAAGAAGCATAATTAGAGGTTTTTAATATTCACAGCTAAACACTTCGGGACTAATAAATCGTGTTTGTGATCAGCATGAAGATATAAACGTGTGGCTTCACAAGCTCAAACTTCTGCACTGAGTGTTGCTCAAATGTAAATGATGAATGCATTCATATAAATCTCAGTTCACTGCATTCATAAGTCATTATTCACAGCACTAATTAAAGAATAATCCATATACAGTCAGCCCTGATGTTTTATTCATCAATTCAAAAGATAACTGGAGCCAATAACTCTGAGCTAATGAATATGAGCTGTGGGAGATCGAGCAGTTATGTATTAATAAAGCGAGGGATCAGGTCATAATCTCAGTTATGATTCACTAATTAGTTTCACTGTGGGAATGTTTGGAACATTCCAGTTTCCCACCGAAGAGATTGAAACAATAATAATGAACACCGCTGAGATTAGTGACAGCTACAGTCATATTAAACACAACGCTTCATATTCATAATTACACGCCTGAGAAAGTGCCATTTTATCTTTAATCACGTGTACTGTACATGACCAGTTCTAACTTTCTCTGTAACGTATGTGTGTGTGTGTGTGTGTGTGAGAGAGAAAGAGAGAGAGTTCTGAGTGTGTGTGTGTGCGTGCGCGCGTGTGTTTGTGTGTGTGTGTGAGTGTGTGTGTGTTTTTTTGTGTGTGTGTGTTTGTGTGTGTGTGAGTGAGGTGTGTGTGCACGTGCGCGTGTGTGTGTGACACTCAGATCATAATCAGAACAGACTCCTTCAGATTCAGTTGTTTGGTGGATTTTCTTCTGATTGTGAAATCTCAGATGAGGGGTGTATTAAGTGTCACATGATAATAAGTGTCACGTGATATTAAGTGTCACATGATAATAAGTGTCACATGACATGAGCTAATTAACCTTTGATCTCTGAGAAAGCTTTAATTAGAGTGGATGTAAGGAAGAAGCTCCAGTTTCTCGTGCTCTTCATCATCGTCTTCCTCATGAAGGAACTTTATTACACAAACCATGTCAGTTTGCAATGCAAATAAATCAAAGTGACGTGATATTATTACAGAGACGTTACGTTGAATATCAATTCACCAATCAGATGAAAATGCAATAAGGGGATCATGTTTTCCTGGCATAGATGTTTATTGGCTTTGATTTGTTTGCTTGCTCAGGTTATTGATATTTAAATGCAATGATTTGCTTCTAAAATAAGAACCGCTTTCCTTTCATTAGAAAACTGCTATGACTGCTATTACTAACTATTACTAACTATTATTATTATTATTATTACTGAAGCGAGAGCTAAACCTGCGCTGTAAATGACGACTGGTGCTTTAACACAAGGCAAAGAGAGAAATCGGTTTGTGGAAACAGGAGATGTGTGTGTTTTGATTGTCAAGTAAATGAATACTCCTCTGAATAGCTAACTAGCGTGCTAAGGTCATCACACTGCTTTAGTAAACCGAGGTAAATGTAGCGTTATGTGATATTGTTCTCCAGATGTTTTATTGCCCTGAAAAACACTGATTATCGATATTATGGATGAGGGATATACATGTCGTAATGTTTACTGTATCTTTCAACATGCCTATTGTTCATTTGTGTTTATTTACTGTTCACTAGTGAAGAGTGAGAGATGCTGGGTGTCGCTATAGCGGTCTGTGACGTCACGCTCAGGGTTTACACTGGCGCACTTCATGCGTCTACTGATCGATCTAAACCATTCCACTTACTCCCGCTCACTCGGGCCTCGTTCAACTCAGGCCTCGTTCAACTCGGGCCTTGATCAACTCGGGCCTCGTTCAACTCGGGCCTCGATCAACTCGGGCCTCGATCAACTCGGGCCTCGATCAACTCGGGCCTCGTTCAACTCGGGCCTCGATCAACTCGGGCCTCGTTCAACTCGGGCCTCGGTTCAACTCGGGCCTCGATCAACTCGGGCCTCGGTTCAACTCGGGCCTCGATCAACTCGGGCCTCCTTCAACTCGGGCCTCCTTCAACTCCGGGCCTCGATCAACTCGGGCCTCGATCAACTCGGGCCTCGATCAACTCGGGCCTCGTTCAACTCAGGCCTCGGTTCAACTCAGGCCTCGATCAACTCGGGCCTCGGTTCAACTCGGGCCTCGATCAACTCGGGCCTCGATCAACTCGGGCCTCCTTCAACTCGGGCCTCCTTCAACTCCGGGCCTCGATCAACTCGGGCCTCGATCAACTCAGGCCTCGTTCAACTCGGGCCTCGTTCAACTCAGGCCTTGGTTCAACTCAGGCTCGATCCACTCAGGCCTCGATCAACTCAGGCCTCGATTCAACTCAGGCCTCGATCAACTCAGGCTTCGATCATCTCAGGCCTCGGTTCAACTCAGGGCTCGATCAACTCGGGCCTCGGTTCAACTCGGGCCTCGTTCAACTCGGGCCTCGATCAACTCAGACCTCGGTTCAACTCAGGCTCAATCCACTCGGGCCTCGATCAACTCGGGCCTCGATCAACTCGGGCCTCGATCAACTCGGGCCTCGATCAACTCAGGCCTCGTTCAACTCAGGCCTCGGTTCAACTCAGGCCTCGATCAACTCAGGCCTCGGTTCAACTCGGGCCTCGATCAACTCGGGCCTCGGTTCAACTCGGGCTCGATCCACTCAGGCCTCGATCAACTCAGGCCTCGGTTCAACTCAGGCCTCGATCAACTCAGGCTTCGATCAACTCGGGCCTCGATCAACTCGGGCCTCGGTTCAACTCAGGCTCGATCCACTCAGGCCTTGATCAACTCAGGCCTCGTTCAACTCAGGGCTCATTCATCTCAGGCCTCGGTTCAACTCAGGGCTCAATCAACTCGGGCCTCGGTTCAACTCGGGCCTCAATCAACTCGGGCCTCGGTTCAACTCGGGCCTCGATCAACTCGGGCCTCGGTTCAACTCGGGCCTCGGTTCAACTCGGGCCTCGATCAACTCGGGCCTCGATCAACTCGGGCCTCGATCAACTCGGGCCTCGATCAACTCGGGCCTCGGTTCAACTCGGGCCTCGTTCAACTCGGGCCTCGTTCAACTGAGTTGATCGTCACTGATATGAGTTCACGTCACTGATATGAGTTCACGTCACAGATATGAGTTCACGTCACTGATATGAGTTCACGTCACAGATATGAGTTCACGTCACAGATATGGGTTCACGTCACTGATATGGGTTCACGTCACATATGAGTTCACGTCACTGATATGAGTTCACGTCACAGATATGAGTTCACGTCACAGATATGAGTTCACGTCACAGATATGAGTTCACGTCACTGATATGAGTTCACGTCCCTGATATGAGTTCACGTCACAGATATGAGTTCACGTCACAGATATGAGTTCACGTCACTGATATGAGTTCACGTTACAGATATGAGTTCACGTCACTGAAATGAGTTCACGTCACAGATATGAGTTCACGTCACTGATATGAGTTCACAGAGCGCAGTAGGAGAGAGCGGCAACAGCCCTGCTAACATCGTCTCGTTTCTTTACTTCACTTCTAATGAAGATGATTGTGTTACGCGTCTGGGACTTACTTTCACTATGATTTGCGATAGTTTGCATGTTGGCTTGATGAATATATTCATATATGCGGTGATGCTGCAGTAGTGTCGTCATATCTGGTTAGCGTTGGTGGAAGGAGTAAAATGTACGTGTGGTTTCAACAGTCAGATGTGTTTACACTTGTGCAGTTTTGTCTGAGTGTGTGTGTGTGTGTGTGTGTCTGTGTTATCTGTGTGTGTCAGTGTCCTCTGTGCAACTCTGATTGTGTGTGTGTGTGTGTCAGTGTCAGTGTCCTCTGTGCAACTCTGAGTGTGTGTGTGTGTGTGTGTGTGTCAGTGTGTCAGTGTCCTCTGTACAACTCTGAGTGTGTGTGTGTGTGTGTGTGTGTGTGTGTGTGTGTGTGCGTCAGTGTCCTCTGTGCTCTGCAACTGTTCTCTGCGTGGGGAAATGGATGTGTGGCGTGAGAGTGTGTGAAAAGTGTCAATTGCATGAGTCTCACGCATTGTGTTAGTGTGTGTGTGTGTGTGTGTGTGTGTGTGTGAGTGTGTGTGTGTGTGTGTGTGTGTGTGTATGTGTGTGTGTGTGTTCAGAGATGTTGATGGAAGCTGTAAGTTATGCTTATTAATCTTGTAATCAGAGCTGATCCTGACCTCCCTGGGGCCTTAAGCTAAACTCTGTTAAGGAGTCCTCATGACCCCTGACCCCTGACCCATGTTAACCATTAGCCATTGCCACACAGTCACAACTGACTCCCCAGTGCTCCCACTACAGTCCTCCCTCCTTTAACTAGTACTAATGAAAATGTAATTCCTGATATCAGAGATAGACATTGTAACTAGAAAAAGTACATTCTTAATATAAAGAATTCACATTTTAAATAGTTTTACACATTTTTCAATTTAAATTGAATTATTATATACTGTACTACTGTACACTGTACTACGGTATACTGTACTACTGAAACTCTTGCAGATCTGCACCGGTGTGTGTGTTTCCTCAGAGAAATAAACCCTTCTATAGATGACAGGAGTGAGTGCCTGCATCTCAGAGGATCAATAGTGGAGTTTACCATCATTCTGTTTATCTCGGCTCTTCTGAGCGTGTGTGTGTGTGTTTGTGTGTGTGTTCTTCTGGTTTAAAGGGATAATCCTGTTATCATTTACTCATGTCGTGAGTGACTTTATTTCTTCTCTGTGTTTTTAAGTCAGAGGGCTTCCTACGTTCTTCAAAAGAACTTTATGTTCCACTGAAGAAAGAATTTTACTGAACTATTACTCTAATCTCTCAGAGGTTTGAGTTGAATCTGTTCTGTATTTCTGATGCTACTTCCGCTTTGAACTTGGTTTCATGATATCTTATTTTCAGACATTGTCATTGCCAATAACTAAATTTATTTTCAAACCCGATCGTGCAGCAGAAAGCGTGTGTGTGTGTGTGTGTGTGTGTGTGTGTGTGTGTGTGTGTGTGTGAAGTACGAGCGAGCCGGTTCTGAGTGTCGTGTTTCTCTGATGTACGTGAGATATTAAACCATATTCAGTCCATGAGACACCATTAGATCATTACAGTGGTGATTTTTAAACCAATGTGAAGTCATTTTTCGGCTGAAGCCTCGTCTCTGATTATTCTAGATTGTAATTTGCATTTAGAATGGACATTACTTTGTATAAGTGTTCTCAAAAAAGAAAGACCTTGACTTGCGGGTCACGAGCCTCTTCAGGGCCTTTGAGTTCAAAACCTGTAAAATCTCAGTCAGAAAACAGTCGTCTGACTCGATTCCTGGCGTTATGAAGAGATTTACCAGGATCTGCGAGAGAGAGAGCGATCAGATTCCTCACAGAGAGACCGTTTATCACTCACTGCTGTGTTTCTCCTGTAGAACATCACACTTGTGGAGCTGTAACTGCGAGAATGCACAAAACTGAGGAACTAATAAACAGGGAAGATCTTTGGACATAATCTGTTAGTCAGTGGATTCCAGTGTGTCTTCAGTGAGTGTGTGTGTGTGTGTGTGTGTGTGTGTGTGTGTGTGTGTGTGTGTGTGTGTGTGTGTGTGTGTGTGAGTGAGTGAGAGAGTGTGTGTGTCAGTGGATTCCAGTGTGTCTTCAGGCATCAGGCGTTTCCATCACACTAAAAGACAGACGCAACACTCGTTTAGTGACTCACATCGCGCCCCTGTATGTTGCTTTGCATAAAATGAACAATATACAGAACAATAACAAATTTATAGATCAAATAAAATGTACACAAACCTGTATTTTACCGAAGACATGCACCATTTTGACGGAGCTGCACTGCTCTCTCCTGAAGAGGGTGCAAAAAGCCAGCGATAAATAACTCAACACCTGGGTTGTTACGTCTGACCCAGGATCTGGGTAACACAAGAACA
The DNA here is from genome assembly GCA_021554675.1 of Leuciscus idus. Taxonomy (NCBI): domain Eukaryota; kingdom Metazoa; phylum Chordata; class Actinopteri; order Cypriniformes; family Leuciscidae; genus Leuciscus; species Leuciscus idus. The sequence goes on along the minus strand of CM038630.1, from coordinate 533,400 downwards.
CTACCCAAACACTGGGTTGTTACGTCTGACCCAGGATCTGGGTAACACAAGAACACTACCGAAACACTGGGTTGTTACGTCTGACCCAGGATCTGGGGAACACAAGAAACTACCCAAACACTGGGTTGTTACGTCTGACCCAGGATCTGGGGAACACAAGAACACTACCCAAACACTGGGTTGTTACGTCTGACCCAGGATCTGGGGAACACAAGAACACTACCCAAACACTGGGTTGTTACGTCTGACCCAGGATCTAGGTAACACAAGAACACTAACCAAACACTGGGTTGTTACGTCTGAACCAGGATCTGGGTAACACAAGAACACTACCGAAACACTGGGTTGTTACGTCTGACCCAGGATCTAGGTAACACAAGAACACTACCCAAACACTGGGTTGTTACGTCTGACCCAGGATCTAAGTAACACAAGAACACTACCCAAACACTGGGTTGTTACGTCTGACCCAGGATCTGGGTAACACAAGAACACTACCCAAACACTGGGTTGTTACGTCTGACCCAGGATCTGGGTAACACAAGAACACTACCCAAACACTGGGTTGTTACGTCTGACCCAGGATCTAGGTAACACAAGAACACTAACCAAACACTGGGTTGTTACGTCTGAACCAGGATCTGGGTAACACAAGAACACTACCGAAACTCTGGGTTGTTACGTCTGACCCAGGATCTAGGTAACACAAGAACACTACCCAAACACTGGGTTGTTAAAGTCTGACCCAGGATCTAAGTAACACAAGAACACTACCCAAACACTTGGTTGTTACGTCTGACCCAGGATCTGGGTAACACAAGAACACTACCCAAACACTGGGTTGTTACGTCTGACCCAGGATCTGGGTAACACAAGAACACTACCCAAACACTGGGTTGTTACGTCTGACCCAGGATGTAGGTAACACAAGAACACTACCCAAATACTGGGTTGTTACGTCTGACCCAGGATCTAAGTAACACAAGAACACTACCCAAACACTGGGTTCTCTACGTCTGACCCAGGATCTGGGTAACACAAGAACACTACCTAAACACTGGGTTGTTAAAGTCTGACCCAGGATCTAAGTAACACAAGAACACTACCCAAACACTTGGTTGTTATGTCTGACCCAGGATCTGGGTAACACAAGAGCACTACCATAACACTGGGTTGTTACGTCTGACCCAGGATCTGGGTAACACAAGAACATTACCGAAACACTGGGTTGTTACATCTGACCCAGGATCTAGGTAACACAACAACACCGAAACCCAAACACTGAAAAAATAACCCCCCAAAAAAGGACCCAAAAGGCTCAACTCAGGATTTGGGTAGAAAAAATAACCCAAGATTTTTTTTAGAGTGTATGACTAAAAGTTTGCTAAGAAGTATTTCCTACTGAAGCCAGGCGTATTTGACTCTGGTAAGCATGTTTATAGCAGACTGGTGGGCGTGGCCTTGGATGACATCATGCCCAGTGCATTATGGGTGTTGAAGTTTTCTATTTGACCAAAGGGAGACAGCATCAGTATTCTCTAGTCAGGTAACACAGTTTTACATGGTTTTCCCCTTTCTACTGTACAGGCAGTCATGTTTTATTGAAAGCCAGTTTGTCAGTGGTGTAGTAGCTCTCTAAAGCTGGATTCTGCCGTGTGTGTGTGTGTGTGTGTGTCAGTTGTGTCTGCAGCGTGTCTCTGTTTCTGAGAAACCCTGCTGTGTGTGAGGAGGTCGTTCCTCTGTAAACACTTGAAGGATTCTGGCGGGTCGCAGTGTGTGAACACTGCAGGTGTGAGTCCAGATGTTGGTGTTTTAGGTGGTTCTGATATATATGCATCTCTGTCCATGTGATTTATTCATATTAATCATGTCTAACTCTTCATATTACACTGCTAATACCCGTTGATGCTTTCTGTGTTTACTACTAATGTGTGTTGCATTGTTTTTGGGAAATATCCCAGCATTCTCAGAACTTTCTGAACATTCTGGCAAAGGTTCGCTCAAGGTTGTCTGGTCTTTAATAATGTTCTCAAAATGTTAGCACAAAAAAAAATATTTATACATCATTCAGGGAAGGTTATTCTGAAACATTTTAGTTGGATGTTCATCTAAAAATTTTTTTTTAACATTTCAGAACATTCGAAAGTAACGTTCCCATAATACGTGCAAAATAATAAAACGGAGGAAACCTTCCCGTAATGTTTTCTCTAATGTTCACATAAACCAAAAAACCAAAAAAAAAAAAAAAACTGGACGTTTTGAGCATTCAGAGAGCATTCAGTCAAGTCAAGTCTCCTTCATTTATACAGCGCTTTAACAATATAGAGTGTTTCACAGCAGCTTTACAGTGATAATAGGAGATTACAGTAACAGAGATTGTTTAGGCTTTATAACAGATCTAGAATAAAGTTATTGTTCAGCTAAAGTTAGTTTTGATTGATTCACTTCCATTGTAAAGATCATTAGTTATTAACTTAGGGACAGAAAACCCTTAATGCGCTCTGGTCGCTCATTTGCACGACAATAGTGTGCAAGCATCTCCACGTAAACTTCAAAAATGTGAATCTGTGAAACAGTGACGGCGTGCACATGCGCATCACATGTTCAGTCTATAGTGATCCGCGTTTGAATATATATGTGCACAGGCGTGTAGTCCTTCTTTACAAATTGACCTCAACAAATGACTAAAATTCATAATACAGTTTTTTTTTGTCACTTCCAAAAAAGTGTAGATCAGATCGACTAGAAGTGCTCAAACGTGAATCAGGAACCAAACAGAGACGGAGGCTTTTAATGAAACCGACACTTTAAATCTGAATATCATTACAATCTCTCCGGTCCAAATGAAATCATGTTCAGATCTCAGTCTTCCTGCTATGACCAGACGTGTGTTTGGGTTTCTGATGCGCTTCAGAAGCACAACATCACATCAGTTATTCTCCAACGCTGAAACAGAAGGAAATGAGACACACAAACGCATCAGACATCCATCAGCAAACACACACTCGACACAATCACCCATTGCTGGATCAGATCTGAGTGTGAACAGCAGAACGAGTGTGTTTTATTGCTGGATCAGATCTGAGTGTGAACAGCAGAACGAGTGTGTTTTATTGCTGGATCAGACCTGAGTGTGAGCAGAAGAACGAGTGTGTTTTATTGCTGGATCAGATCTGAGTGTGAACAGAAGAACGAGTGTGTTTTATTGCTGGAGTTCTGCATCATTTCTTCAGTCTGAGAGCACACACAGTTCTGTGTGACGTGTCACAAACTCTTTCCTTCGCTTTCAGGAACCGTCTCTGATGTCCTGGATTGTGTTTCAGTTGTAGTGTAAGCCCAGCTGACAAAAATATGTTCGAAGAACGTTTTGCTAATGTTCTCAATAATGTTATTTCTGAATATCTAAACGTCCAGTTTTTTAAACGTTTTAAAAATGTTTTCTCTTGGTTATGCGGACATTAAGGAAACATTCCATTGTATCATTCTTCAAACATGGGAACGTTACTCGCTAACCGAGGAAGAAGTATCTACACTTCTCCTCTCCAGTCACCCTACCACCTGCCCACTTGACCCCATCCCCTCACACCTTCTACAAGCCATCTCTCCCACAATTCTACCATCACTCACACACATCATCAACTCTTCCCTCCATACTGGCACTTTCCCTACAACATTCAAGCAGGCTCGGGTTACCCCACTGCTCAAAAAACCTACACTAAACACATCATTTGTAGAGAATTACAGACCTATCTCTCTCCTACCATTCATTGCGAAGACACTTGAAAGAGCTGTTTTCAACCAAGTAACATCCTTCTTGTCTCAAAACAACCAGCTAGATGTCAACCAATCCGGCTTCAAGAAAGGGCATTCAACTGAGACTGCATTACTGTCAGTCATAGAAGCCCTACGGATCGCAAAAGCTGCTTCCAAATCTTCAGTCCTCATTCTCCTGGATCTGTCTGCTGCCTTCGACACTGTGAATCATCAGATCCTTCTGTCCACCCTCTCATCACTGGGCATCACAGGAACTTCACTCCACTGGTTTGAGTCCTATCTCACAGGTAGGTCCTTCAAGGTCGCATGGAGAGGCGAGGTATCCAGGGCACATCAGCTGACCACAGGGGTTCCCCAGGGTTCAGTTCTTGGTCCCCTCCTCTTCTCCATCTACACCACATCACTGGGACACATCATACAGGCACACGGTTTTTCCTACCACTGCTATGCTGATGACACGCAGCTCTTCCTCTCATTTCAACCAGATGATCCCACAGTAGCTGCACGGGTCTCAAGCTGTCTGGCGGACATCTCCACATGGATGAAGGAACATCACCTGCAGCTCAACCTGGCAAAGACTGAGCTTCTCGTCCTCCCTGCCAATCCGTCTCTACAGCACGACTTCACCATCCAGCTAGAATCATCATTAATCACCCCATCAAGGTCGGTCAGAAATCTTGGAGTAACGTTTGATGACCAGCTGACCTTCACAGACCACATTTCAAAGACAGCTCGATCTTGCAGGTTTGCACTGCACAACATCAGGAAGATCCGGCCTTTCCTAACTGAGCATGCAACACAACTTCTCGTCCAGGCCCTGGTCATCTCTAGGCTTGACTACTGCAATGCCCTTCTGGCTGGACTTCCAGCATGTGCAATCAAACCCCTACAGATGATCCAGAATGCTGCAGCTCGTCTTGTCTTCAACGAGCCCAAAAGGGCCCACGTCACTCCTCTGTTCATCTCTCTACACTGGCTACCTCTCGCTGCTCGCATCAAGTTCAAGGCACTGACGCTTGCTTACAGATCCATCACAGGCTCAGCTCCCTCCTACTTTCACTCACTCCTACGAGTCTACATCCCTACCAGACACCTACGATCGGTCAACGAGCGACGTCTCGTGGTTCCATCGCAGAAAGCCACAAAATCACTTTCCAGAACATTCTCATTCACAGTTCCATGCTGGTGGAACGCTCTCCCCACCCTCATCCGGAATGCAGAATCCCTGACAACATTCAAAAAACAGCTAAAAACCCATCTCTTCCGTGAGCACTTAACCTCATAAAAAAATAAAAAAAATAATAAAATAAAATAAATAAAAACACTATGTTTTTTCCTTTGAAACATCACTTATCAGGCTTATACTACTCTGAATAATACCTGAACTTCGTATTTTGAGCACTTCTTGTGTTGTTGTTGTTTTTTGCCTCTTTATGATGACTCGCTTATACTAGTCCTAATTTGTAAGTCGCTTTGGATAAAGGCGTCTGCTAAATGACTAAATGTAAATGTAAATGTTACTTTTGAATGTTCTCTGAATGTTACTTTACAATGTTCTCTGAATGTTACTTTTGAATGTTCTCTGAACGTTACTTTAGAATGTTCTCTGAACGTTACTTTTGAATGTTCTCTGAACGTTACTTTAGAATGTTCTCTCAATGTTACTTTAGAATGTTCTCTGAACGTTACTTTTGAATGTTCTCTGAACGTTACTTTAGAATGTTCTCTGAAAGTTACTTTAGAATATTCTCTGAACGTTACTTTTGAATGTTCTCTGAACGTTACTTTAGAATGTTCTCTGAACGTTACTTTTGAATGTTCTCTGAATGTTACTTTAGAATGTTCTCTGAATGTTACTTTTGAATGTTCTCTGAACGTTACTTTTGAATGTTCTCTGAACGTTACTTTTGAATGTTCTCTGAACGTTACTTTAGAATGTTCTCTGAACGTTACTTTTGAATGTTCTCTGAACATTACTTTTGAATGTTCTCTGAACGTTACTTTTGAATGTTCTCTGAACGTTACTTTTGAATGTTCTCTGAACGTTACTTTTGAATGTTCTCTGAATGTTATTTTAGAATGTTCTCTGAATGTTACTTTAGAATGTTCTCAGAACGTTACTTTTGAATGTTCTCTGAACGTTACTTTAGAATGTTCTCTGAACGTTACTTTTGAATGATCTTTGAACATGAATGAATATTTAAAAAAACATTTATTCCACGAATTCCAACTGAAATCTTTCAGGGAAAAAAACGCTCCATGCTAACGTTTGAGAACATTATTAAAGACCAGATAATTTGGAACGAACATTCTTATTAATGTAACTGGAAGAAAGTTTGTTCATAATGCTGAGAGAACCTTGCCAGAACGTTCTGCGAGAATCTTGGTTTGATTCTTCTTTTACATCATACGTTAACATGCAAACCTTCCTGAATGCCTGACTGCTGTGCTTGTGATCATCACTGTTCGTTTATTTATTACTCGTGTCCTGACACACGTCTTCATGATGCTCTGTTCGTCCAACTGAAGCTCCACAAAGATCAAAAACACCACGAAAGTATGTAAAGTAGGGATGCACAATAAATCAGCCACCATATCAGTGTCGATATATGTTAATTTTTAATGTTATTGTTATCGGCCCGATATAATAAATAAAAAATGGCTGATATATTAAAGCCGATAAATAATGGATTATTTAATATGATTGGAATCATTTCAAAAAAGGAAAATACAGTTCAGTGAAACATGTGCAGCACAAGTCTGTCATATCGACGACATAAAATTATAATGAGAACATTATAACAACCCTATCTCTAAGGGATCGCCCAGCCACCCTGCGGAGAAAGCTCATTTCGGCCACCTGTATCCGGGATCTTGTCCTTTCGGTCATGACCCACAGCTCATGACCATAGGTGAGAGTAGGAATGTAGATCGACCAGTAAATCGAGAGCTTCGCCTTGCAGCTCAGCTCCTATCAAAACTATATCTGCAGCAAAGTACAGCAGAGAATCTACTTTTTAAGGAGACTTAGGTCATTCGGAGCGAGCAGCGAAATCCTGTCTCTTTTCTTTGTGTCATCAATTCAAAGCATTCTGCAGTATGGAGGCGCAGTGTGGTATGGGGGCCTCTCAGCTCATCTGAAGGCAAGGATTCTACGGCTCCTGGGAATCTTTTCCAAATTGGTGGGACACTCAGTGGAGAACGCGTTCACTGAAAGCCATGTACTGCACACTGTCAGACTGGCTGACAAAATCTCCCAGGACTCTTCCCATGAGTTGCAGCGGGAGTATCAACTCCTGCCCTCCGGGAAGCGCTATAGGGTCCCAGGATGCAGAAAGAACAAATATAAACACTCATTTGTTCCTCTGTCATTATCTCTGCTGAATCAATACAGGAGAGTAAAGAAGTGATAGTTCCCCCCTACTTTCACTTTCATCTATATATTTATGGCTATTGAAGACCACTCTTGCAGGGCTGGGCCCCCATCATATTAATTAAGTATCTATTTATGTTTTTACTGATGCTTCTATGTTTTTAGCTTTTTTAGGTTGTTGTGTTGTAATTGTTGGAGCTTGTATTGCAAGACAAATTTCCGTGTACACGGACAATAAAGTGCTATCTATCTATCTATCCTTCCTCACCACGACAGACCGGTACATCGACCGCATTACTGCAGAAGCTGCATCGATTTGTCTATCGATCTCCCGTTCCATCCTTCCCTCACTCGTGAACAAGACCCCAAGATACTTGAACTCCTCCACTTGAGGCAGGAACTCTCCACCAACCTGAAGTGGGCAAGCTACCCTTTTCCGACTGAGGACCATGGCCTCGGATTTGGAGGTGCCGATTCTCATCCCAGCCGCTTCACACTCGGCTGCAAACTATCCCAGTGCATGCTGATGGTCCTGGTCTGATTGGGCCAGCACAACAACATCATCCGCAAAGAGCAGAGACGAAATCGTGTGGTCCCCAAACCTGACACCCTCCGGCCCCTGGCTGCGCCTAGAAATTCTGTCCATAAAAATTATGAACAGAACCGGTGACAAAGGGCAGCCCTGCCGGAGTCCAACATGCACCGGGAACAAGTCTGACTTACTGACTTACTGAACAGGGACCGGACAGGCCTTAACAGAGGGCCCCGGACCCCATACTCCCAGAGCACCCTCCAGAGGACGCCACGAGGGACACAGTCAAATGCCTTCTCCAAATCCACAAAGTACATGTGGACTGGTTGGGCAAACTCCCATGAACCCTCCAGCACCTGGAGAGGGTATAGAGCTGGTCCAGTGTTCCACGACCGGGATGAAAACCACACTGTTCCTCCTGAATCCGGGGTTCGACTATCGGACGAATTCTCCTCTCCAGAACCCTCGGGAGGAGGTCACCATAGGAGGATGCGAGCCTCCACCCCGGGCCTGGCTCCAGGGTGGGGCCCCGGCTGCGCGATGCCGGGCGTCGTCTCGGTCCTTGATTGATTGTGACTCATAATGGGCTTCTGAACCTCTCTTAGTCTGACCCGTCACCTAGGACCTGTTTGCCTTGGGAGATCATTCGGGTACTCATCATAATGATCTGTTAGGAAGATTTGCTCGTAGTTATCGGAGAGCAGATCGGTTTTGACAACATAGTGTCGGCATCACATAAATAAAGCGATTGTGGTATTTTTGAAATCTGAACCGCTGGTAAATCAGTTGACTGTGCGGGTTGATTTAGATTTATCGGCCAATTTATCGGTTATCGGCTTTCAAATATAAAGAATTATCGGTAATTGGTATCGGCCAAAATTTTCATATCAGTGCATCACTAATCTAAAGTCATCATTGTCTCTCAGAAACGCACCTGCGCAGAATAGCAACAGAATATTTTTTATTTTATTATTATATGTAATTCATTTATGTGTATTATTTTTATTATGCTAAATTGATGGTGCTTTTGTCTGTTTTGGGCTGTCGCCGCTCAGTTGTGTAAATGATTTGTTCTATAGTTTGTAGTCGAGCTGGAGTTGGTCTAATGTGAGTGTTTTGTTGTATGGTTTATAAGCGCTGGACTCAATGCTCTCCTGTGGGAAACTGAGAAACATGATGCTCAGACCAAAGCCTTTATAGAGTCCAAATGAACATCCAGGAGCTTCATCATAATGACCCGCTGGTGTTTCTGGGAACGTAATGATCTGTCGAGTGTCGTCCGGTTTGAAATGAAACGCACTGATCTCCTGTTACTCTCCGGATCATGACTGTGCAGAATCCATTCAGACGTTTCCAGACCAGAGTTATACGTGTACAGGAGAGAAACCTCAGCCAGCGACGGGATTCAGTCGTTTCTGTTGAGTCATGTTAGCCGTTAGCCGTTAACTGTTAGCACTCGCGTTACGATAAACGTCTGTTCTAATGATGTGATTCTCTGAGAGTTTGAGTCTCTGTAGGCTGAAAGAATAATTGAGGTGGTCAGAAACACGCACACACACAAGCACACACACACACACACACACACACACACACACACACACTCACTCACTCACTCACTCACACACACACACACGCGCTCGCTCACTCACTCACACACGCTCACACACACAGTCACTCACTCACACACGCGCTCACACACACAGTCACTCACACACTCTTTATTATTTACTAGGCTACTTGCTTTCATGTTTTGAAGCTATATTAGTTTATATTATTTAAAATTAACAAAATTGTATTCATTTAATGTTTTAACTTTATCTAACTTTACTTTTTAATTTTAGTAAAAACTATTTAAAAAGTAAGGCCAGGCAAGTTTATTTATATAGCAAATTTCATACACTATGGCCATTCAAATTGCTTTGCATAGAAAATAAACACAAAATAAAAGCAAGGGTAATTAAAACAGTTATAAAAGGAATATAAATGATAGTTATAAAATTAATTAAAGTCAAATGAATTAAAGTAGTAAAAAGATGATACATAGAATACACTTCTCATCTGGCAAAACACCGGTGTATCTTACTTTGCATAGTTTTACTCTGACTCTGTGTCTGTGGTGTTTATTCAGCGCGCCTAAGAATTCCACTGAACATCTCCGATGGACCCGATTTTTCCCTATGATCGGACAGGAGGAGCTCTAGGACTCACGGGGTAACCTCGGGTTCACTGCCCCATCAGTGAAGAGTCGATCGAGTCCACATCCCACAGAACCCGAGTTTAATTACACATCTAACTCACTACTCCACCACAGCCCCAGGCCATCAGCATGGCTTCATCTCTCAATTTCTCCAATTAAATAATATATGTTTGTCTCTTATCCAATTCTCAGTGCCATTTGAGTTTAGAATCAAAAGGAGGATGCAGAAATAAAATACAGTGGTATCAGTCGGACGAACAGCGGCACAGTGCTCATTCAGTAATGCATAGCTAAACAGAAGTGTTCTGAGTCTGGATGTGAAAGTGACTACTGTAGGAGCACATCTGATCTCTTCTGGAAGCTGGTTCCAGCTGTGGCTGGCATAATAGCTAAAAGCAGACTCACCATGTTTAGAGTGAACCCTTGGTATTTCTAGCTGATATGATCCTAATGATCTGAGTGATCTGTTGGGTTTATATTCAGTGAGCATATCTGCAATGTATTGAGGTCCTAGGCCATTGAATGATTTATATACCAGTAATAATACTTTAAAGGGGTGATGAACTGAGAAATCAAATTTTCCTTGAGCTTTTGACATATAAGAGGTCATCATATTATAAGAATATCCTGTAAGTTTCAGAACTGAAAACGTCCTTGTTAGTCCAATAAAAGCTTTTATTGACACCAGGCACAGCAGACGACAAAGAGGATAAAACACCACCCCCGCAGAAGAAGATCAACGCCTACTTCAACACGGCCGGTTTAGCCCCGCCCACCGATTCGCGCATTACACGCATAGCTAAATAACATAGGCCTACCTCGTGATGACAAACCGGATCGAGCTACTGAGCAATAAACATGCCGTTTACAAAATATTGTGCAGTGCCTGGTTGTGAAAGAAGACAGTCGCTGCATAAGCTTCCTCTGGATTCCAATAGGAACGTTCCAGCTGATGTGGGTAAAACATTGTCCTTTTGTTCGCTTCACTGAGGATTGTTTTGTAAACAAGACACAGATCGAGACTGGATTTGCAGACCGATTAAGATTAAAAAGCGGTGCTGTGCCTTCTATATTGGATCCGACAGGAATGGTGCAACACACTTATGTGAGTAAAACAGTGCAAAACTGTTATCCATTCACAGCAGTGGGCGTTTACTTCCAAGTCTTCAATGCGACACGCCCATAAAAACCGAGCGTTTTTGAGAACTGGGGTAGAAAATAGCCTATTACTTATTCATTTTGATGTTTTTGAATGTAAAAACCAAGCGAACGTCAGTTGACCTCAGACAACAATATACAATTTTTTAAAAAGCCAGTTCATGACCCCTTTAAAATCAATCCTAAATCTGACTGGGAACCAGTGTAAAGACCTGAGGACTGGTGTGATATGTTCATATTTCCTGGTTCTGCTCAGAATCCTAGCGGCAGCGTTCTGTATGAGCTGCAACTGTCTTATGGTCTTTTTGGGAAGGCCAGTGAGGAGTCCATTACAATAATCCACCCTGCTGGTGATGAAAGCATGCACAAGTTTCTCTTGTCTGGAAACAAAGCATCTAATTCTTGCAATATTTTTGAGATGATAGTATGCTGATTTAGTTATTACTTGATTTTTAGTTGTTTGACCCCTAGAGTGAAGGTATGCGTTCACCTTGAGAACTTCATCTTTGTTTCCAAACGCAATGACTTCAGTTTTGTCTTTGTTTAACCCTCTGAGGTCGAGAAACGCGCCGACGCGTTTTGCTGGATTTTTTTCACATAGCAGCAACATAAACTTAAATTACTCCGTCATTTATGGTTATACAGAAAAAAGAAATATAAAAAAATAATCTGTGATATTTCTACTTTTGTATGTGTCCACTTACAATCAAATCAAAACATTGTGCTTTTGTAAAATAAAGAAAATAAACAGGGTGTGCGTTCTGCCTCTCCGTCGCGGTGAACTTTTTTTTCTTGAGCACGTCTATAAACTGAAACAAAACTCAGCGAATACTTCTCACACATTTATGAGCCATATACTTTTATACACATTTAAGTGTGTACTTTTAAATGATCGGATTCAAACTGAAAACAAATATTCTCTGTTTAAGTAATTTGTATAAAACCAACAGGATGTCCAGTATCTCAAACGCTTGCTAATTACTTTTTAATTCGACACGCCCACTCGCGCAAAAGAGATTCACATGCAAATCTCCACATGGAACGCGAACGCCCTCGTTACCTCAAACACAAAACACCAAAACACTTCACAAGTCTCTGCTTTTCGTCGAGTTTGGAAGACACGTCTGAGCTTACATTGGATTTACCTAAGAAGAAGAAGAACGCGATTTGAAGACAAGAAAGATGTAAGGTAAGAAATTCTTACTTATTAGTTTATGGTATTGTTGCATAAACTTCACATTGCAGTTGAACTGTTGCTAGATATATGGTGAATATTATACTATTTAGACCCGTGTTTACTGTTAAATACTGTTTGTGGATATCTGCTCAAACATAGATATGTATAACCATAATGTTTAATATTTTGGAGCGCGATGGCGTTTGAATGTATCATATTTTGGAGCGCGCTGTGCATTTGAATGTACAGTATCATATTTTGGAGCGCGATTGCGTTTGAAAGGAAAAATGCACCAAACATTAGGCTTTATGTTTTTACTATTATCTCATTTCATATCATCATAACGAATGGAAACATTTGAAGTAACATATGATAATCAATATATTTTTCTCTAGCGTAGTTGTTCTTGAAATCTTTTGGAAGATTTAATTTATTGTTATTATTATTTTATGCAGCACTGCGTAGCCTATGCCTACAAGGCACAACAAACCTGGTGTTCATTATATATTGTTGGAAACATGTGTGTGTGTGTGTATTCTGTGAATTTTAAAAAGAAATTTTAACCAGAAAAATCTAAAATCTATTCCCAAAATCGTGCAGCCCTATAGTTTCTCTTGATATCAGTATGTTCACAGTTTTTTCTCTTTTTTTTTCTTTCAGGGACCAGATGCAACTGAGTCCTGCTGACTTCAACATTCACATGAGTCTCTGTATATGAACATGGTAAAGTGAAAATCAAACACCTTGGAAATTAAAGGTATGTACAATGTTTTTAGGAATGGCACAAAGGTCTCTGTCTTTGGATCATTGTTTTCAATGTGCTCTTTTGTCATTTGTATTTTTGGATTGTGTTGTGTTGTGTTGTAAATAAATCCAAACAATCTAAAAGCCATTTTTTTTTAAATCTCCTCATTCTTTGTGCAAGGTTGCTCTGAATGACAGGGCCTGATCGCTCCTAATAGGGCAGTTAGGGGAGTGTCTTTGTCTTTCTCAGGTGTTAAAACCTTACATATTAATGAGATGATCACGCCTCTTCGCATATGGCTTTGTCACACAAAACACGTCTTAGAAATTTTAAATCAATATATTGTCTTTTCTGAATGAGCAGTCAGGGTGATTTTCACATAGTTTTGGAGCAAATATTCTTGGCTATGTCATACAATTTTCAAAAGTCTTGTGAAGAAATAATCAGTATGGGTTTCATGACCTTATTTCAGTGAGAATTTTTTTTTGTATTTTCACAAACCACGCATAAATGTCATCTCAAAACTACAAACTTTTACATACATGCTGCTGATATATTATTGTAGCAGAGTATGTGCTGAATACAGTGTAATTAGACTTTAGCCATGAAAATGTCACAAGTAACAGAAAAAAACACAAATGTCAGAGCATGTCAGAACACCTCCAGAGCCCAGAAAACAGCTCAGACCTCAGAGGGTTAACTGAAGAAAGTTTTGGCACATCCAACTGTTGACTTCATCAATGCATCGGCACAGGGAGTCAATGGGGCTGTAATCGTGAGGCGATAGGGCTAAGTACAGCTGTGTGTCGTCTGCATAGCTGTGGTAAGCAATTTGGTTCTTTCTCATTATTTGGCTCATTGGGAGCATATACAGGTTGAACAGGAGTGGCGCAAGAATTGATCCTTTAGGGACTCCGCATGTCATGGATGTCCACTCAGACTTATGGTCTCCTATACTCACATAATAACCTCTCCCATCTAAGTATGACCATTTTAGGACTATCCCAGAAAGCCCCACCCAGTTTTCCAGCCTGTCAAGAAGTATGTTATGATCGACAGTGTCAAATGCAGCACTGAGGTCGAGTAGTACCAGCACTGATAATCCATTCAAGCTCAAGAATTTGTTCAGCTGATTGAAGACAACTTTTTCAATGATCTTGCCTATGAAAGGAAGATTTGAGATCGGTCTATAGTTGCTTAATATGGTCTTATCCAGATTGCTCTTTTTCAGGAGGGGCTTGACAACTGCAGTTTTCAGGGAGTTTGGAAAACTCCCAGAAAGAAGTGAGGCATTTACGACTTCTAGAAGATCTGCTTCTAAACGGTTTAACACACTTTTGAAAAAAGATGTGGGAAGTGTGTCAAGAGCGCATGTTGATGTTTTAACCCTCTGAGGTCTGAGCTGTTTTCTGGGCCTGGAGGTGTTCTGACATGCTCTGACATTTGTGTTTTTTTCTGTTACTAGTGACATTTTCATGGCTAAAGTCTAATTACACTGTATTCAGCACAAACTCTGCTACAATAATATATCAGCAGCATGTATGTAAAAGTTTGTAGTTTTGAGATAATGACATTTATGCGTGGTTTGTGAAAATACAAAAAAAAATTCTCACTGAAATAAGGCCATGAAACCCATACTGATTATTTCTTCACAAGACTTTTGAAAATTGTATGACATAGCCTAGAATATTTGCTCCAAAACTATGTGAAAATCACCCTGACTGCTCATTCAGATAAGACAATATATTGATTTAAAATTTCTAAGACGTGTTTTGTGTGACAAAGCCATATGCGAAGAGGCGTGATCATCTCATGAATATGTAAGCTTTTAACACCTGAGAAAGACAAAGACACTCCCCTAACTGCCCTATTAGGAGCGATCAGGCCCTGTCATTCAGAGCAACCTTGCACAAAGAATGAGGAGATTTAAAAAAGAATGGCTTTTAGATTGTTTGGATTTATTTACAACACAACACAATCCAAAAATACAAATGACAAAAGAGCACATTGAAAACAATGATCCAAAGACAGAGACCTTTGTGCCATTCCTAAAAACATTGTACATACCTTTCATTTCCAAGGTGTTTGATTTTCACTTTACCATGTTCATGTACAGAGACTCATGTGAATGTTGAAGTCAGCAGGACTCAGTTGCATCTGGTCCCTGAAAGAAAAAAAAAAAAAGAAAAAAACTGTGAACATACTGATATCAAGAGAAACTATAGGGCTGCACGATTTTGGGAATAGATTTTAGATTTTTCTGGTTAAAATTTCTTTTTAAAATTCACAGAATACACACACACACACACACACGTTTCCAACAATATATAATGAACACCAGGTTTGTTGTGCCTTGTAGGCATAGGCTACGCAGTGCTGCATAAAATAATAATAACAATAAATTAAATCTTCCAAAAGATTTCAAGAACAACTACGCTAGAGAAAAATATATTGATTATCATATGTTACTTCAAATGTTTCCATTCGTTATGATGATATGAAATGAGATAATAGTAAAAACATAAAGCCTAATGTTTGGTGCATTTTTCCTTTCAAACGCAATCGCGCTCCAAAATATTAAACATTATGGTTATACATATCTATGTTTGAGCAGATATCCACAAACAGTATTTAACAGTAAACACGGGTCTAAATAGTATAATATTCACCATATATCTAGCAACAGTTCAACTGCAATGTGAAGTTTATGCAACAATACCATAAACTAATAAGTAAGAATTTCTTACCTTACATCTTTCTTGTCTTCAAATCGCGTTCTTCTTCTTCTGAGGTAAATCCAATGTAAGCTCACAGCGTGTCTTCCAAACTCGACGAAAAGCAGAGACTTGTGAAGTGTTTTGGTGTTTTGTGTTTGAGGTAACGAGGGCGTTCGCGTTCCATGTGGAGATTTGCATGTGAATCTCTTTTGCGCGAGTGGGCGTGGTCGAATTAAAAAGTAATTAGCAAGCGTTTGAGATACTGGACATCCTGTTGGTTTTATACAAATTACTTAAACAGAGAATATTTGTTTTCAGTTTGAATCCGATCATTTAAAAGTACACACTTAAATGTGTATAAAGGTGTATGGCTCATAAATGTGTGAGAAGTATTCGCTGAGTTTTGTTTCAGTTTATAGACGTGCTCAAGAAAAAAAAGTTCACCGCAACGGAGAGGCAGAACGCACACCCTGTTTATTTTCTTTATTTTACAAAAGCACAATGTTTTGATTTGATTGTAAGTGGACACATACAAAAGTAGAAATATCACAGATAATTTTTTTATATTTCTTTTTTCTGTAAAACCATAAATGACGGAGTAATTTAAGTTTATGTTGCTGCTATGTGAAAAAAATCCAGCAAAACGCGTCGGCGCGTTTCTCGACCTCAGAGGGTTAAGGTGCTGTACGGTTTCTT
>CM038630.1:482031-504531 GCA_021554675.1 Leuciscus idus | reverse complement strand
AGCTTTTGTGGCAGTTAATAACCATGCTAATACTAGCTGAACTGTTATTAGCAATTGGCATGATACATTTGCATAATATTACATAGTCCTGCTGTCAAAAATACAAATTTTAATAAAAAAAATTTATTTAGGAGCGTCACACTAAAGGACAAAAAAACTTAACTTCAGTGGTCTGAAAACATAGTTAAATATTTGAACAATTCTGAGAGAAATACTTGCCATGTGCACTGCTCATGGGCTTCATAGGGGTCTTCAGTCACATGACCTTGAATGGGGTCTTTCAACTAAATTTAGTTGTCCATGATATTGCCCAACTTAATATCAGGTTATTGCATAACACCAAAGGACATTTTTTTCTGTGACAAACTTTATTAAATTCCTACACTTTTAGAAATGTATGTATAGGAAACGTGATGGCCACTTAGTGAAATAGACACTTGCACAATTATGCCAGGAGTGTTCATTAAGATGTTTAAACATTATTTTCTTTATTTATAAAAGTTAATATTTATGAAATAATGTTGTCTACCGTCACACCATAGGACGATTTTGAGATTTGGCTCAAAGTTGTAAAAAAATAAAAAATAGCTCAGGTATTTAAACAACAAATTCATGTAAAACAAGAAAATGTTTAACCATTTATAGTATTCTAAATGATGAAAATGTGAAATAAATTATTTTTTATCTTCTGTGACGGTGAAAAAGCCACGTCACGTCAACTACCCAAACACACTCAGACTGAACGTTCACAGGTGTACACACACTCAGACTGAAGGTTCACAGGTGTAAACGAACTCAGACTGAACTCAGACTGAAGGTTCACAGGTGTAAACACACTCAGACTGAACGTTCACAGGTGTACACACACTCAGACTGAACTCAGACTGAAGGTTCACGGGTGTAAACACACTCAGACTGAACTCAGACTGAAGGTTCACAGGTGTAAACGCACTCAGACTGAAGGTTCACAGGTGTAAACGAACTCAGACTGAACTCAGACTGAAGGTTCACAGGTGTAAACACACTCAGACTGAACGTTCACAGGTGTACACACACTCAGACTGAACTCAGACTGAAGGTTCACGGGTGTAAACACACTCAGACTGAACTCAGACTGAAGGTTCACAGGTGTAAACGCACTCAGACTGAAGGTTCACGGGTGTAAACACTCAGACTGAACTCAGACTGAAGGTTCACAGGTGTACACACACTCAGACTGAACTCAGACTGAAGGTTCACAGGTGTACACACACTCAGACGGAAGGTTCACGGGTGTAAACACACTCAGACTGAACTCAGGCTGAAGGTTCACGGGTGTAAACACACTCAGACTGAAGGTTCATGGGTGTAAACACACTCAGCCTGAACTCAGACTGAAGGTTCACAGGTGTAAACACACTCAGACTGAAGGTTCACGGGTGTAAACACACTCAGACTGAACTCAGACTGAAGGTTCACAGGTGTAAACGCACTCAAACTGAAGGTTCACGGGTGTAAACACTCAGACTGAACTCAGACTGAAGGTTCACAGGTGTACACACACTCAGACTAAACTCAGACTGAAGGTTCACAGGTGTACACACACTCAGACTGAACTCAGACTGAAGGTTCTGAAGGGTTACAAATTTAAGAATCTATTTCAGATATGCTTCCTTACATAACATCACGGTGAAGAATACTGATTTTAGCTTTTAAGGTTAAGATGTCAGCAAAGTTGCAATCTCTATTGTGTTTTAAATGAGTCAGATCACTGAGAGTCTCACCTTTCGGAGCCCAGACATTGAATCGTTAGGTTGATTGGATTAGCTGTAGGGGAGACTTTCACCTTTGTCTTTAATGGCTCTGGGATGGCCCTTGGAACCGGAGTTCCTGGCCACTATCAGCATTTGAATAGGTATGCTGATTAAATTGAGACTGCCGGTCTGGGGCGGGTTCCTTAACCTGTATACTCATTTACATGCTTTGTTTGAATTTGTCTCCACCTTCAAAAGTCCCTCCTCCTAAAATGCCTATAAGACACCATGTAAATTTATGTACGTTAGATAATGTTGGAAGTACTGCAGCCACGTACAGCGGAGTTCTCAATAAAGAATAACTTCTGTTGAACGCGATCCCAACTGTCTCCTGGTCTCTGCTTCGATGAAAGAAAACTTTCCAACAGATGGTGCTGTGTGACCCGGATGGAGAAACTGAAATTCAACAAAGAACTTCAAGCTCAAAGATCTGAATCTTGAAACTTCAAGCTCAACAAAGATTGCCAGACTGAATCTTTCCAGCTTCCTCCAGATTGAAAACTTCAAGCTCCAAAAAGATCTCAAAGCCTGACTGAGTTCCAGACTGAATCTTGAAACTTCAAGCTCAAAGATCTCAACAAAGCTGACTGAGTTCCAGACGAATGTTTTCTGTACAACCAACGATTCGGTGAGTTTCACTCTATTCAAAGAACCAATGCAGACCAGTACAAATTTGTTTTCCTCTGTGCCGACAGAGAAGAAGTTAACTAACAGCTGCAGGGTTTTGTTAACTAAGTTATCCTCTAAAGTCTTTTAGAGATGAAATTGATCCTCTGTTCTTGTCAGGCAGGGAAGTTTTAGCGTAAAGTGCTAGTAATTTGTGTTATCCTTTGCTCTGGGCAAGGAAGGTTAACAATAGTTGATCTGTGTTAACGTGTACCCTCTGTTGATCAGAGAAGTTTAGTTGTTTGTTTGTGTGGTAACATAGAAATTCACAAAATGTTTAGGAAAAGTACTAGACTGATTACACCTTTATGGACAGATCGTGAATTCAAGTCTTTGTTATCAGAGCACATGGACTCCATCGTGACTGAGCCAGTCAGATTGAATTTAACCCTCTGAAGTCTGAGCTGTTTTCTGGGCCCTGGAGGTGTTCTGACATGCTCTGACATTTGTGTTTTTTTCTGTTACTAGTGACATTTTCATGGCTAAAGTCTAATTACACTGTATTCAGCACAAACTCTGCTACAATAATATATCAGCAGCATGTATGTAAAAGTTTGTAGTTTTGAGATAATGACATTTATGCGTGGTTTGTGAAAATACAAAAAAAAATTCTCACTGAAATAAGGCCATGAAACCCATACTGATTATTTCTTCACAAGACTTTTGAAAATTGTATGACATAGCCTAGAATATTTGCTCCAAAACTATGTGAAAATCACCCTGACTGCTCATTCAGATAAGACAATATATTGATTTAAAATTTTTACGACGTGTTTTGTGTGAGAAAGCTTTATGCGGGAGCTCATTAATATGTAAGCTTTTCACACCTGAGAAAGACAAAGACACTCCCCTAACTGCCCTATTAGGAGCGATCAGGCCCTGTCATTCAGAGCAACCTTGCACAAAGAATGAGGGGATTTAAAAAAGAATGGCTTTTAGATTGTTTGGATTTATTTACAACACAACATAATCCAAAAATACACAACAAATGACAAAAGAGCACATTGAAAACAATGATCCAAAGACAGAGACCTTTGTGCCATTCCTAAAAACATTGTACATACCTTTCATTTCCAAGGTGTTTGATTTTCACTTTACCATGTTCATATACAGAGACTCATGTGAATGTTGAAGTCAGCAGGACTCAGTTGCATCAGGGCCCTGTAAAAAAAAAAAAAAAAAAAAAACTGTGAACATACTGATATCAAGAGAAACTATAGGGCTGCACGATTTTGGGAATAGATTTTAGATTTTTCTGGTTAAAATTTCTTTTTAAAATTCACAGAATACACACACACACACACACACACACACACACGTTTCCAACAATATATAATGAACACCAGGTTTGTTGTGCCTTGTAGGCATAGGCTACGCAGTGCTGCATAAAATAATAATAACAATAAATTAAATCTTCCAAAAGATTTCAAGAACAACTACGCTAGAGAAAAATATATTGATTATCATATGTTACTTCAAATGTTTCCATTCGTTACATTCATATGAAATGAGATAATAGTAAAAACATAAAGCCTAATGTTTGGTGGATTTTTCCTTTCAAACGCAATCGCGCTCCAAAATATGATACATTCAAACGCACAGCGCGCTCCAAAATATGATACATTCAAACGCACAGCGCGCTCCAAAATATGATACATTCAAACCCACAGCGCGCTCCAAAATATGATACATTCAAACGCCATCGCGCTCCAAAATATTAAACATTATGGTTATACATATCTATGTTTGAGCAGATATCCACAAACAGTATTTAACAGTAAACACGGGTCTAAATAGTATAATATTCACCATATATCTAGCAACAGTTCATCTGCAATGTGAAGTTTATGCAACAATACCATAAACTAATAAGTAAGAATTTCTTACCTTACATCTTTCTTGTCTTCAAATCGCGTTCTTCTTCTTCTGATGTAAATCCAATGTAAGCTCACAGCGCGTCTTCCAAACTCAACGAAAAGCAGAGACTTGTGAAGTGTTTTGGTGTTTTGTGTTTGAGGTAACGAGGGCGTTCGCGTTCCATGTGGAGATTTGCATGTGAATCTCTTTTGCGCGAGTGGGCGTGGTCGAATTAAAAAGTAATTAGCAAGCGTTTGAGATACTGGACATCCTGTTGGTTTTATACAAATTACTTAAACAGAGAATATTTGTTTTCAGTTTGAATCCGATCATTTAAAAGTACACACTTAAATGTGTATAAAGGTATATGGCTCATAAATGTGTGACAAGTATTCGCTGAGTTTTGTTTCAGTTTATAGACGTGCTCAAGAAAAAAAAGTTCACCGCGACAGAGATGCAGAACGCACACCCTGTTTATTTTCTTTATTTTACAAAAGCACAATGTTTTGATTTGATTGTAAGTGGACACATACAAAAGTAGAAATATCACAGATTATTGTTTTATATTTCTTTTTTCTGTATAACCATAAATTACGGAGTAATTTAAGTTTATTGTACTACAATGTGAAGAAAATCCAGCAAAATGCGGGGGCGCGTTTGCCGACCTCAGAGGGTTAACAAAGAAATTTGGCATTGATCCAGACAAAGTATGGTCAATTGAAGATTGTAAGAAATTATTGGGTGCATGTATCAGGAAGAAAAATGTGAAAGGTATTATCTTTTGTCACAGAGAATTTAGCTTATCCATTGCACAAGAACAAGCGCAGTGTATTGCTAAGTTAAAAGAACAGAACAAACAATTGCAGACTCAGGTGCAGTGGTGTAGTCTACGTGATACGCAGGTATACGCCGTATACCCACTAGAAAAGGCCAAGGATTTGCATATACCCACTTAAAAAAAGCGTGAGGATACGTATCAACTTCGTTTTGTGTCAGAACTTTCACACTTTCATTCATAAATTCACCCCGTCTGTGTTTGCGAAGCGACACGGATAGAATCGCGGAATCCAGTCACAAATGGAACTTGCTATATAAAGCAGAACGTCAGGGAATTAGGCTATTTTTGAATGAATAAATCAAAAGTAGCTGCTGTACAATGAATCAAATCTCGATATGGACTAGTGTCTATGAATATTAAAGCTAAAAGAGACTGCAATTGTTCTACGCGTCTCTGGGAATGAGCGCTCAGTGTATGCTCCACTACACACACACACACACACACACACACACACACACACACACACAGAAGAACGCGTGACTCACGCTCGTGGTGTTTTCAGCGTTTCACTGTATTGAGACATGATGTGGGCTACAGCTACACATGTGCATTTCATCGCAGAGCTGCTATGAGAGTCACTTGATGAGAATTTCACCATTTCATTTGATAAAACTATCGTCATTCATTCGTTTTATATACACACAGAAACTGTTATGTCTTTACGACAACCTGTCAAAATAAAAGTTCTGTATAACTTGAAGAAATTATAACAGAAATATATTACTATTGCACAGAGTATACTTCAGGCCTAATAATAATAATAATAATAATAATAATAGTTTATTAAAACACACAGAAACTCAAATGTCTACAACCCACCAAAATAAAAGTTCGGTCTAACTCAAATTAATTAGAAAGGAATTGCACAGTAAAATGTATTTTAAAATAAAAAAAATTTCAAAAACACCATTTCTAAAAGTAAATTTGTATTTGTGCCTATAATGCTTTTTAATTTTTTTTTTTTAATAATTGTCAACTGATAAAACCTGTGCTTCAGGGACCATATTCATATAACAAATAAATAAGTTGATAACACTTAGTATTTCATAATGCTCTCAATTACATGTCGATGCATACTGTATGCATTAGTGAGTGTGGTGGTGCTTATGGGGTAACGCTCTGGGCTGGGTGAGTATGCGGCGGCGGCGGCGGCGGCGGGGGGGGGGGGGGGGGGGGGGGGCTGGGGGTGTTATATTAGAGTATACTCACTACAAAAAACTAGACTACACCACTGCTCAGGTGTCCTGTCTCAAGACAAACGTGGGCCATAACAAAGCCTCAACCAAATGTGACTCAGAAGACCAACAGTCAGATGAAAGCTATCCTGATTTACAGTCTTTTGATAGAATAGAAGACAATGTCAATGCAGATGTAAATGTAAATGCAGTTGAAGTGTGCGGAGCTAGACAAAAGGCTCAGAGTAGGGGAAAAGAGGTTGATGCACCAGTTCCATCTGCAACCCCAATACAAGCAGTCAACACAGCTTTAGGTCCTAAGGATATAGATAGACTCTCCCAGAGTTTACCCTCAGCACTCAAACATTTTTCTGAATTTAGAAAAGCATTGATCTGTAAAATGCGTCTTTACGACATGTCGTTGGCGGAAGTTACACAGCTGATGTCACAAATTCTAACTGAATCTGAATTCAACAGTTTTGAGTCTGCTGTTACTTCCGAACTGCAACATGCCAGTAAAGGCGATTTGAGAGAAGGTGTTTTGAAAATCCTAAAGAATATCTTAGGACCCAAAATCGATTGGTCGAAAATTACCAATTGTGTACAGAAGAAGGGTGAAACTGTTTGTGAGTACACAGAAAGATTTTGCCAGACCGCTGCCGCTTACAGCGGAATTGCTGACACGTCAGAGAAGGTGCTAGGTGATAATGGTCCCCTAGTTCGCGCATGGTTTCAGGGTCTTCTGTCAGAACATAAAAAGGCATTGCCTTACTTAGAACTAACATGGTCCAGTAGAACCCTGCAAAACAACTTGGACAAGTTAGCTACTTGGGAAAGAGACTCTGATGTCAAGGCTAGAGTAAAAATTGCAGCAGCATCCTTTAAGGTCAATTCAGAGAAACAGAAACGCAAATGTCCTAGAGAAGCCAGTTGTTCTTACTGTGGCAAGCACGGACATTTTGGAAAAGAATGTAGAAAAAACAAAAATAACTTAAGACAAGTTAACAATGTTATGCAGCTTTTACTAAATTTGTTTGCTACTTTGAAGCAACCCCTCCCCTCGTCATTAAACTCATGGGGCAACTTGATAAGGGTTTAACCATTTGGGCTGTGATTGCTTAATCTCCCCAGTAACTTACAACAAAGATGAAAGACTTATTGACTGTCACAGCCTTTGTTTGGGGGACATTCAGTATACTCACAGCCTTAAATGTTATACTGCAGAACATTACAATCAGACACCAATCCTGTATTATATGATGTCTATTAAGACTGATGTTTCACTGGAGAATGGAAATGTGCCAGTTTTCTCACACACTGTACAGTGTGCACACAACAGGGACAGAATAGGACACACAGACCAGTGCGGAGCCCATGGAAGAACCGAAAGCAACAGGCTTCGGGGGTCAGCCATGTGGTGAAGATTTCCTCATAGGTTTCCCCCTCAGTAGCTTATCCCCACCTCACTGGTCCATAGGTGTCAAAACAATTAAGAAATAGGGAAAGAATGAAACAACAACAGCAGACTCTAAAAACCATACAACCCTATAGATCCATATGCAACGTCCGTCTCACCTGCATATGAAGCCACAACCTCAAGAAGACAACTAGACCCACTGCTGAACAAACTATCCCAAAAGAAAAAGAAAAATACACAACGCAGAGACTTCACGGACCCTAATTGCATGTTTTGTTTCTGTGTCAGCATGCAATTACAGATGAACAACACAGATCATGCTTGTGCCTGTAACTTTTTCAAGTTACAAGAATGAACTTTTAAGTGTCTAAATTTGTATTTTGTGAGAGTTTTTAAGAACTCTCAAAGAGGGGACTGAAGGGTTACAAATTTAAGAATCTATTTCAGATATGCTTCCTTACATAACATCACGGTGAAGAATACTGATTTTAGCTTTTAAGGCGAGACACGGCAGGCAAAAACATCTTTTTTTTTTTACTGGTCAATTTTGAGATTTTTGGATATTTGTCTTCAATAACATGTCTTCTTTCAGACTTGTGGTGAAAAAAAGTCCGAAATACACATTAAGGTCTTTATTTTACTACACTTTGTCTGTTCGCGTCAGTAGATTTCTCATAAATTCAACAAAAGTTGGCGTTCTTAATCCTCCCGCTGCTCCGCGATCTCTGTCTGCTCTCTTTCATCACACGCACGGCTGGATAGCTCTCTCTCTCCTTTACAACGCTGTCGGATCCAAATATGGTCATTTCCTTTTTATCAGCAACCAATCGTGAAAGTAAAAGGGCTGAATGCGCAATCTCATTGGCTGATGATAAATCTTTAAAGCCCGTTTTCTCAAAATGACCTTTCTCTCATACTCCAAGTACGAAATCTCCACTTCAGTAGCACCTATATACACCAAACTTTCCAGTCTTGTACCTAGTTATATTATGAAGACATTTACAGAGGGATTTGTAAATATATTATTCCTAGCCTGATTTATATAACATTTTATTCCAAAAAACATGGCGAAAATCTTTTTTTTAAGGCTATTGACAGTATATTCTGATATACAGGATAACAAAAGTAGATATCCATAAATCCCTCTGTAATTTTTTTTCCATCTAATATGTGAACACAATGAAAAAATAATTTTTAACCTGGCTTTATCCAATACTCAGATTTCGTTTTTTTAAATATATGCAAAATAGCACATATTTAATTAGATATTGCCTAATTTGCATATTTAAACATTAAATTATAGAAAACTTGTAATACATTTTTTTCTCATCTTAATGTAGGTAATCAACTGGGAAAGTTTCATGGTGATATCTGCTAGTTAACAATTTTACCCTATTCACCTGTAGTGTCTCGCCTTAAGGTTAAGATGTCAGCAAAGTTGCAATCTCTATTGTGTTTTAAATGAGTCAGATCACTGAGAGTCTCACCTTTCGGAGCCCAGACATTGAATCGTTAGGTTGATTGGATTAGCTGTAGGGGAGACTTTCACCTTTGTCTTTAATGGCTCTGGGATGGCCCTTGGAACCGGAGTTCCTGGCCACTATCAGCATTTGAATAGGTATGCTGATTAAATTGAGACTGCCGGTCTGGGGCGGGTTCCTTAACCTGTATACTCATTTACATGCTTTGTTTGAATTTGTCTCCACCTTCAAAAGTCCCTCCTCCTAAAATGCTTATAAGACACCATGTAAATTTATGTACGTTAGATAATGTTGGAAGTAGGCAAGGCAAGGCAAGGCAAGGCAAGGCAAGGCAAGTTTATTTATATAGCACATTTCATACACAATGGGAATTCAAAGTGCTTTACATAGAAGAAATTAAAATAATGAAAAGAAATAAGAATAATTAAAACAGTTTAGAAAAACAAAATAAAATACAGTACTTTTAAAAAATAAAAAAAGAATATTATTATAGATCTTTCCTTCAAAGGATTCCCTTAAGACTTAAATCTTTCAACCTTCTTTTAACCTTCAATCTCCTTACGACTTCCATCTATCGACTTTCCTTTAACTTTCTTTTCTCCCTCATTTACTCACACGTTCTTTTCACTTTCTTTAGCACTGCGCTCACATTCTTTCTCAGACGAAAACTTTAATATCGTCATTTAAATACTGTTCTACTTTCAAACCCACATTAATACACGTCACTTTCACATTATCACCTTCTGAGTGGGCATTTACAGTTACGGGCTAAATGCCCTGCTGACATAGGAGAAATGAAAATAATTAAAAGAAATAAGAATAATTAAAACAGTTTAGAAAAATATAATAAAATACAGTACAGTACAAACAGTCGGACGAACAGCGGCACAGTGCTCATTCAGTAAATGCATAGCTAAACAGAAGTGTTTTGAGTCTGGATTTGAATGTGACCACTGTAGGAGCACATCTGATCTCTTCTGGAAGCTGGTTCCAGCTGTGGCTGGCATAATAGCTAAAAGCAGACTCACCATGTTTAGAGTGAACCCTTGGTATTTCTAGCTGATATGATCCTAATGATCTGAGTGATCTGTTGGGTTTATATTCAGTGAGCATATCTGCAATGTATTGAGGTCCTAGGCCATTGAATGATTTATATACCAGTAATAATACTTTAAAATCAATCCTAAATCTAACTGGGAGCCAGTGTAAAGACCTGAGGACTGGTGTGATATGTTCATATTTTCTGGTTCTGCTCAGAATCCTGGCGGCAGCGTTCTGTATGAGCTGCAACTGTCTTATGGTCTTTTTGGGAAGGCCAGTGAGGAGTCCATTACAATAATCCACCCTGCTGGTGATGAAAGCATGCACAAGTTTCTCTAAGTCTTGTCTGGAAACAAAGCATCTAATTCTTGCAATATTTTTCAGATGATAGTATGCTGATTTAGTTATTGCTTTGACATGACTACTGAAACTAAGGTCTGACTGTAGTGTCACACCAAGATTCCTGACTTGATGTTTAGTTGTTTGACCCCTAGAGTGAAGGTATGCGTTCACCTTGAGAACTTCATCTTTGTTTCCAAATGCAATAACTTCAGTTTTGTCTTTGTTTAATTGAAGAAAGTTTTGACACATCCAACTGTTGACTTCGTCAATGCATCGGCACAAGGAGTCAATGGGGCTGTAATCATTAGGCGATAGGGCTAAGTACAGCTGTGTGTCGTCTGCATAGCTGTGGTAAGCAATTTGGTTATTTCTCATTATTTGGCTCATTGGGAGCATATACAGGTTGAACAGGAGTGGCGCAAGAATTGAGCCTTGAGGGACTCCGCATGTCATGGATGTCCACTCAGACTTATGGTCTCCAATACTCACATAATAACCTCTCCCACCTAAGTATGACCTGAACCATTTTAGGACTATCCCTGAAAGCCCCACCCAGTTCTCCAGCCTGTCAAGAAGTATGTTATGATCGACAGTGTCAAATGCAGCACTGAGGTCGAGTAGTACCAGCACTGATAATTTTCCTGAATCAGTATTTAAGCGAATATCGTTTATTATCTTTATGAGCGCTGTCTCTGTGCTGTGGTGCGGTCGGAAACCAGATTGAAAATTGTCAAAGTATCCATTCGAGCTTAAGAATTTGTTCAGCTGATTGAAGATAACTTTTTCAATGATCTTGCCTATGAAAGGAAGATTTGAGATCGGTCTATAGTTGCTTAATATGGTCTTATCCAGATTGCTCTTTTTCAGGAGGGGCTTGACAACTGCAGTTTTCAGGGAGTTTGGAAAACTCCCAGAGAGAAGTGAGGCATTTACCACTTCTAGAAGATCTGCTTCTAAACTGTTTAGCACACTTTTGAAAAAAGATGTGGGATGTGTGTCAAGGGCGCATGTTGATGTTTTAAGGTGTTGTACGGTTTCTTCCAGAATTTTGCCATCAATTTCTTTGAAGTCAGACATAGTAACTTCTTTCTCAGGTGGTCTGATCTGTCTGACCTCAGTGCAACTCAAGGATGTGCTGATCACCTTTCTGATATTATTGATTTTCTCAGAGAAGAAAGAAGCAAACTCACTGCACTTGCTGTTTGAGAGCATTTCACTAGGAATCTGGCTTGGGGGTTTGTCAGTCTCTCTACAGTAGCAAAAAGAGTGCGTGTGTTGTTTAAATTGCTGTTTATAATATTTGAGAAGAAAGTCTGTCTAGCTTTGCCTAGTTCCATATTGAAAGCATGCAGGCTGTCTTTGTAGATGTTATAATGGACTACAAGTTTTGTCTTCCGCCACATGCACTCTGCTTTTCTGCATTGTCTTTTCATATGTTGCACTGCTGTTGAGTTTCTCCAAGGTGCTTTTTGTCTGCCACTCTTCTTCCTGACTTTAACAGGAGCAATATCATCAATTATATTTTTAACTTTTGAGTTAAAAGAATCAAGGAGAAAATCAACAGAGTCAGCAGATATGCTTGGTGTTAAGGATATAGCCTTCATAAATAGTACACTAGTGTTCTCATTTAAGCATCTCTTCTTGACAGACACAGATCTAGCTTCAGTGGCAGGAGAGATCAATATATCAAAGAAAATACAGAAATTATCAGACAGTGCTACATCCTTAATAACAATCGATGGAATGTTTAGACCCTTACTGATAAGTAAATCTAGAGTGTGTCCATGATTGTGTGTGGGTCCATGTACATGCTGAGTCAGATCAAAAGTTTTTAAAACAGTTTTGATTTCTTTTGCCATATTGTTTTCTGCATTATCTATGTGAATGTTAAAATCTCCAGCAATGGCAAAACAGTCAAACTCTGAGGTAATTGTTGATAACAGTTCTGTAAAGTCCTCAGCAAAGGCTGGAGAATATTTTGGAGGCCTGTAAATAATGATAAGTAAAATGCGAGGAGCCCCTTTTAACCCTCTGGGGTCTAAGGTGTTTTTGGGGTCCTTGAGATGTTCTGACATGCCCTGACATTTGTGCTTTTTTCAGTTGCTTATAAACATATTAATGGCAAAAAAAAATTACACACTATTTAGCACAAACAGGGCTACCATAATATGTGAGCAACAAGAATGTACATGTCTGCATTTTTGAGAGAATAATGTTTATGCGTGGTTATTGAAAAAACTAAAAACTAAAGTTTCTGAAATAAGGCCATAAAACACATACTAAATATGTGCCAATAAGACTTTTGTCTAATAGATGTCATTGCCTAGTGTTTTTTCTTCAAAATGATGTGAAAATCATCCTGCCCTTATCATTCACATAACACAATACATTGATTTGAATTTTGCAAAGCACTTTCTGTTTGGAAAGGCAATATGCGGAGTGGGCGTCAACGATCATGCATATTTAGTGGTTCACACCTTAGGAGACAATGGGGCCTGCATACTTAATTAGCCATTCATTCAGGTGAGTCACTGAGCCACAAGAATGCAAGAGCAACAGTTGGAAGCATCTCAATTCTTTTTTATTTTTCCACATATTGTGCTTGCAATTTGGCCTATAATATCCAAGGAAAACATGTCTAGTAATTGTGCAGTTAATTCTCATACTGTATTTTCAGTTTTGGAATATTTATCCTCTCCCCAAATTTGTCACTAATAAAACACAATAAAAATTATTTAAAGAAAAGGCTTATTACCTTATTACCTTTTAATAGTTTGTTTACATCTACCTTGTAAATATATTTTTTTATTAAAAAGGTTACAATTACAACAACAATTCAAGTGTAATCTTTCTTTGTAAAAACTAAAGTATACATTTTATCATACATATTTCAAAGTTAAGGATTTGATTGATTATTTGATTACTTTATTTTTGACAAAACATACTATATTTAACATGAGCAAATATTGGCAAACAAATATTGGCTTATTTGAGTTGGCAGATATTTTACAGTAAAAATGTATAATCTATCCAAAACTAATCAACGAAATGTTGTCTTTCATATGTCTGTAACATAGCTCTTTCATTTTTATTATAAGAAATATAAATGTTAATTTGCAGTTTAATACGTTGCTTATACAAATACATTTTATTTCAACATTTCAGTCGATTTTTACTCAGTATAGCAATACAGTTTGCTAAAACCGAAACATTCATTCACAAACAGAAACGCCTGACTGTAACGTTGTTTTTATGAAATATTAGGGCATATAAATGTTAATTTTCAGTTTACTCATCTCAGTATAGCAATACAGTTTGCTAAAACATCATCATTCATTCACACAGAGACGCAATTTAAATTTAAACTGTCTTTTTGCGAGCTGTGATAAACAGCGCGCATCTCTGCGGCTGCCGTTCATTCATTCACAGAAACGCGATTAACTTGAGAAGGAAAAAAAACTTACTACATATTCGGATCCTCTCTCCTGCAATACCCGCACTCTGAGGTAGATTTTCCGTTATTATTATTCCTCACAGCGCTGCCAGATGGTGTAAACACGTAGGCTACAATGATATGATTAAACTTGTGTTTTCTCGAGCTGATATGGGGGGCGTTCACAGGTTTGCCTCAGTAATTTGCGTTTGAATAGCACGCGCTCTCCGTGGGCGGAGTCACATTACCTTTGAATGAGCTCTAATTAGCTCGACTGGAATCGCTCTTTTAATACAGATTTCACAAGATGAGAATATTTGTTTTTTATATAAATTACCTCATTTTAAAGAAGAGAATTCAAGCTTCATGCCTGTGTGACTGTATGCCTGTTTGACTCAGTATTCGCGGAGTTATTGTTCATTTTCGGACGCGTTTCAGAATGGACTTCACTGACAGAGAGAAGGCAGAACTCGCATCACGTTTATTTTTCTTTATTTGGCAAAAAGCACAACACTTTGTTTTTATTGTGAGTATACACAAAAATAATACACATTTAACAGAATCGATTGATGTATGAAACTTGCTTGTAATATCAAAGTCAACAGAGCAAAATTAATTTCTTTTGAACTGAACTGAAAAAAATCCAGCAAAACGCGCGGGCGCGTTTGTCGACCTCAGAGGGTTAACACAGTACCCAGATATTCGAAAGATGGGTAATTCCCAAATGATATTTGCTTACATTGATAGATATCTTTAAAAAGAGCAGCTAGACCCCCACCTCTCTTAACAGCTCTGCAGACACTCATAAAAGTAAAGTTAGGAGGGGCTGTTTCATTGAGGATTGTTGCACTGCAGCTGTCTTCTAGCCAGATTTCATTTAGAAACATAAAGTCCAGGTTGTTTGTGGTTATTAAGTCATTGACTAGAAGTGATTTATTTTTAAGTGAGCGAATGTTTAAAAGTGCTAACTTAACAGTCTTACTTTTTGTCCCCACAGCAATCTTAGTTTGACATGTAATAGGCACCAGATTAGTTGGGTTTGCTGTACTGCTATTGAAGGCCTTAGACTTTCTATCTTGTAATAGAACAGCAATAGAGAAAGATACAGGCACACTGGGTTCCCGCTTGTTCTGTAAACATTTGAGAAAGTTACTGTTATCATAGCAGGAACCCATAACACATCACTGAGAGCTGGTATCAGTTGTGTTTGGTTCACCTCGAGCAGATGGAGGAGGGTGTGGGCCCTGGCGTTTTGGCCGAAGAGGCCAAAGAGCTCTCACAGGAGGGGGCGGGCGAGCTCGGCGCGCAGGCTTCTGTGTTTGAGGTGCCTGACGTTTTTTGGTTGGTATCTGGGGGCTTGCAGCAAAAGAGTGGGATAGTCTGGTTCCAGCATGCACCAGTTCTTCCATTTTCTGTGAGAAGCACAGAAGTGGAGTTGCTGGCGAGAGTGAGAAAGTATCTGGTGAAAGGGGCTGTTGCTCAGGTGTTATCGGAGGCTGGGATATGCTGTCCTGGCTTCCCTGGCTGTTTTCCAGGAAGTCGTCCTTGGGTGCTGAATCTTGGAGCAGTTCTAATATGTCTGTCTGTGGTGAGCTCTGTGGGCAGGGCTCAGCTGAGATTGTGTCCGTGAGCAGAGGTTGTTGTGGCTCAGTGGTGTTATCATTGTCCTTGTGTGATATGTCAACCGCATGTCCATTTTGCTGCTGAAGTGAAGTCCCGTGTTCATTCATACTGTTTCCAGGTGTGTGTGTGTCGTTCAGATTGACACACACTGCAGAAGGATGATTGAGGGAGAAGTCGATATTGTCCTTTAACACTCTTGAACCAAGTTTGTTTGGGTGATGGCCATCCCGATGAAATAGTTGTCTCTGACTCCAGAAAAGATTGAAGTTGTCAATGAAGTTTACTCCTTTTATATTGCAGGTTTTTTGCAGCCATGTATTAATCCCAAGCAGCCATGAAAACCTGTTTGTTCCTCTTGCTGGGAGTGGTCCACTGAACTTTCAGTCTTTTAAGTGTTTCAAAAAGTTCATTGAAATCCTTCTTAAGGAGTTCTGACTGCTCTTTATGAATATCATTCTTCCCCACATGAATTATGAGTCGATTTGCAGTCTTATGTTTCATCAGAATGTTTTGAAGTTCCCTGTTTATATCAGAAGTTATAGCTTGTGGAAGGCAGCATGTAGTTGTATCCCTGCTGCTAATGTTTCTGATTATGGAGTCCCCCACTATCAGAGTCCTGGGCTCGGCTGTGCTCTGAGCTGAGTGCCGCTGTCTGCTCGACCTTGAGCGCCAGTTAGCATCAGTGTTAGCTACTGGCTGATACAGTCTGTGTTCGATCACATTCATCACGTTTGGGGATTCCTCATTTACATTCATTAGTACTTCAAATCTGTTCTCAAGATGTATAGGTGTTGGCAGGAGACCAGTGTTTGCAGTCCTTGTCAGAGCTGTATCTGGGGTAGAGGATGCTACTGCGGTAATATGTGGGGCTCGTGACAATCTGATGTCTCGAGTGCCTTTGGGTCTCGCTCCCTGTTTGTGCCATCGATTTGTAAGTCGATCGGCTTGTTTCTCTACCTGTCGAGGAGCACTAGTTTCATGGGACTCACCGGCTATATGCTGAGGGTGTCCATGACGAAGCTCTGTTGTGTGTTCCGTCTGGTTTGGTGGTCCCGTAAATAACTTTGTTTCAAGAACTGCAATCCTTTGTAAAAGTCTGTGGCAGTTAGTGCAGCAAGTAGATTCCAGAAGAGGCATTTTCTCTCTTATCCTTGTAGGCAGTTGTGTTTTCCTTTCCCCGGAATGTAAGCTGGTCGGGTAGAAGAATTCTGCATTTTTGTGGTAATCCAAACTTTGTCGTTTGAGCACTGTGCTGATTTGCTGAAGTTAAAATTAGGTGATAAAAGGAGCTAAAATATTAAAATATAGAAGATAAAATATAAAAGCGATAGAGCAAAGCGTGGAGCAGTAAGCAAGAGCGTCCGAACGGTAGCTGAGCTGAGCAGGAACTCAGCCACGTACAGCGGAGTTCTCAATAAAGAATAACTTCTGTTGAACACGATCCCAACTGTCTCCTGGTCTTGCGTCGAAGAAAGAAAACTTTCCAACAGTTCACAGGTGTAAACACACTCAGACTGAAGGTTCACAGGTGTAAACACACTCAGACTGAAGGTTCACGGGTGTAAACGCACTCAGACTGAAGGTTCACGGGTGTAAACGCACTCAGACTGAAGGTTCACGGGTGTACACACTCAGACTGAAGGTTCACAGGTGTACACACACTCAGACTGAACTCAGACTGAAGGTTCACAGGTGTACACACACTCAGACTGAAGGTTCATGGGTGTAAACACACTCAGACTGAAGGTTCACGGGTGTACACACACTCAGACTGAAGGTTCACAGGTGTACACACACAGACTGAAGGTTCATGGGTGTAAACACAGTCAGACTGAACTCAGACTGAAGGTTCACAGGTGTACACACACTCAGACTGAAGGTTCACGGGTGTAAACACACTCAGACTGAAGGTTCACGGGTGTACACACACTCAGACTGAAGGTTCACGGGTGTAAACACACTCAGACTGACTGAAGGTTCACTAGTGTACACACACTCAGACTGAAGGTTCACTGGTGTACACACACTCAGACTGAAGGTTCATGGGTGTAAACACACTCAGACTGAACTCAGACTGAAGGTTCACAGGTGTACACACACTCAGACTGAAGGTTCACAGGTGTACACACACTCAGACTGAAGGTTCACGGGTGTAAACACACTCAGACTGAACTCAGACTTAAGGTTCACAGGTGTAAACACACTCAGACTGAACGTTCACGGTTGTAAACACACTCAGACTGAAGGTGCATGGGTGTAAACACACTCAGAATGAACTCAGACTGAAGGTTCACAGGTGTACACACACTCAGACTGAAGGTTCACGGGTGTAAACGCACTCAGACTGAAGGTTCACAGGTGTACACACACTCGGACTGAAGGTTCAAGGGTGTAAACGCACTCAGACTGAAGGTTCACGGGTGTAAACGCACTCAGACTGAAGGTTCAAGGGTGTAAACACACTCAGACTGAAGGTTCACGGGTGTAAACACACTCAGACTGAAGGTTCACGGGTGTAAACACACTCAGACTGAACTCAGACTGAAGGTTCATGGGTGTAAACACACTCAGACTGAACTCAGACTGAAGGTTCACGGGTGTAAACGCACTCAGACTGAAGGTTCACAGGTGTACACACACTCAGACTGAAGGTTCAAGGGTGTAAACGCACTCAGACTGAAGGTTCACGGGTGTAAACGCACTCAGACTGAAGGTTCAAGGGTGTAAACACACTCAGACTGAAGGTTCACGGGTGTAAACACACTCAGACTGAAGGTTCACGGGTGTAAACACACTCAGACTGAAGGTTCACGGGTGTAAACACACTCAGACTGAACTCAGACTGAAGGTTCATGGGTGTAAACACACTCAGACTGAAGGTTCACGGGTGTAAACACACTCAGACTGAAGGTTCACAGGTGTAAACACTCAGATTGAATGTTCATGGGTGTAAACACACTCAGACTGAACTCAGACTGAAGGTTCACGGGTGTACACACACTCAGACTGAAGGTTCACGGGTGTAAACACACTCAGACTGAAGGTTCACGGGTGTAAACACACTCAGACTGAACTCAGACTGAAGGTTCACGGGTGTACACACACTCAGACTGAAGGTTCACGGGTGTAAACACACTCAGACTGAAGGTTCACAGGTGTAAACACTCAGATTGAATGTTCATGGGTGTAAACACACTCAGACTGAACTCAGACTGAAGGTTCACGGGTGTAAACACACTCAGACTGAAGGTTCACAGGTGTAAACACACTCAAACTGAATGTTCACGGGTGTAAACGCACTCAGACTGAACTCAGACTGAAGGTTCACGGGTGTAAACACTCAGACTGAAGGTTCACGGGTGTAAACACGCTCAGACTGAAGGTTCACAGGTGTAAACACACTCAGACTGAATGTTCACAGGTGTTAACGCACTCAGACTGAAGGTTCACGGGTGTAAACACACTCAGACTGAAGGTTCACGGGTGTAAACACACTCAGACTGAAGGTTCACAGGTGTACACACACTCAGACTGAAGGTTCACGGGTGTAAATGTACTCAGACTGAAGGTTCATGGGTGTAAACACACTCAGACTGAACTCAGACTGAAGGTTCATGGGTGTAAACACACTCAGACTGAACTCAGACTGAAGGTTCACAGGTGTAAACACACTCAGACTGAAGGTTCATGGGTGTAAACACACTCAGACTGAAGGTTCACGGGTGTAAACACACTCAGACTGAAGGTTCACAGGTGTAAACGCACTCAGACTGAAGGTTCACAGGTGTAAACACACTCAGACTGAAGGTTCACGGGTGTACACACACTCAGACTGAAGGTTCACGGGTGTAAACGCACTCAGACTGAAGGTTCACAGGTGTAAACACACTCAGACTGAAGGTTCATGGGTGTAAACACCAGACTGAAGGTTCACGGGTGTAAACGCACTCAGACTGAACTCAGTCTGAAGGTTCATGGGTGTAAACACACTCAGACTGAACTCAGACTGAAGGTTCAAGGGTGTACACACACTCAGACTGAAGGTCACGGGTGTAAACACACTCAGACTGAAGGTTCACAGGTGTAAACACACTCAGACTGAAGGTTCACGGGTGTAAACACACTCAGACTGAAGGTTCACGGGTGTAAACACACTCAGACTGAAGGTTCACAGTTGTACACTGTACACACACTCAGACTGAAGGTTCACGGGTGTACACACACTCAGACTGAAGGTTCACGGGTGTAAACACACTCAGACTGAAGGTTCACAGGTGTAAACACACTCAGACTGAAGGTTCACGGGTGTAAACACACTCAGAATGAAGGTTCACGGGTGTAAACGCACTCAGACTGAAGGTTCACGGGTGTCAAGTCAAGTCATCGTCATTTATATAGCGCTTTTAAACAATGTAGATTGTTTCAAAGCAGCTTTACAGAGACAAGCGTATAATTTAAGGTAACAGAGATTGTTTTGGCTTTATAGCGGTTCTTTAATAAAGTTATTTTCCAGCTAAAGTTAGTTTTGATTGATTCACTTCCGTCGCAACGATCATTTGTTATTAAATTAGGGGCCGCTAAGACGACACCATTCTCTCTACACAGACTTTAAACGCGAACCTGTGAGAAACGCTGATGGTGTTCACATGCATATTTAGAATTGGTTCTATAGTTATGTGCGTTTGAATATATGTGCGCAGGTTTGGAATACCCTACAGACCAAGCCTAAACAAAGTACTGGGCTTTCCTTATGAATTTTGATAGAGAATTTTATTTTATTTTGTCACTTCGGGTAGGAACGCGAAACGAAATTTCCTGACAACGCCTTATCTGTAGAGTGGTAAAGGGATCCTCCATAGGGAGAGACTAGTTGGCACTTCAGCACTGCGTTGTAAACACACTCAGACTGAAGGTTCACAGGTGTAAACACACTCAGACTGAAGGTTCACAGGTGTAAACACACTCAGACTGAAGGTTCACGGGTGTAAACGCACTCAGACTGAAGGTTCACGAGTGTAAACACACTCAGACTGAAGGTTCACGAGTGTAAACACACTCAGACTCCTGCCGTATTAAACACGAAGAGATGCCGCGCGACAGTCTCGTGTTTAAAGATCTGAACATCATGTCACACGCCTGTCCGTCACATCAGTCTCTATACGTTCATTCAGATCGACCATCTCCGATCTCACAGAAAACCAGAATAACCATCATCCTCATTCTCTATCATCATTAATATAATGGCTTTAAAAAGTATTGTTTCGTGAAATCTGGAAATGTCTCCTCATGTTCACGTGTTTATTTGGCTCTTCTCGGTTTGTGACACCGTTAAATCGCTGGTAATGAGACGGTTCCACCCTGCAGAAAACCTCATTTATTTCACTTTTATTATGTCAGGCGGCGTTGAAGTTTTATTATAGTCGCTCTGCCTGTATTAACAGGAGGAAATGATTTGACCGATGTCATGAATTGGTCTCTTTCATAATCATCTCAGGCTGGCGGGAGAATCAGGACGAGTGTGTGAATATGAGTTTCTCCAGGCGTAAGATAAGAAAGAGCTCGTTAATGGACTGATGTTTCCACAAAGCCTCTTCCGAAGCACCGAATATTCTCTGATCACTCATCGACCTCGTGCATTCACACACGCTCTCTCTCGTACCTGGACACACACATCTTCATCATGAGCACAGATCCGACTCTCAGAGAGTTGTTATTGTGCGCTTCTGGCTCGAGAGAGAGAGAGGGGGAGAGAGAGGTAGAGAGAGAGGGAGAGAGGGAGAGAGAGAGAGGGAGAGAGAGAGAGAGAGAGAGAGAGGGAGAGAGAGAGAGAGAGAGGGGGGGGAGAGAGAGAGAGAGGGAGGTAGAGAGGGAGAGAGAGAGGTAGAGAGAGAGAGAGGTAGAGAGGGAGGGAGAGAGAGAGAGAGGGGGAGAGAGAGAGGGAGGTAGAGAGAGAGGGAGAGAGAGAGAGAGAGAGGTAGAGAGAGAGAGAGGTGTGTGTGTGTGTGAATGTGGTGTGTGTGTGTGAATGTGACGTGTGTGTGTGTGTGTGTGTGTGTGTGTGTGTGTGTGTGTGTGTGTGTGTGTGTGTGTGACGTGTGTGATGAGTGACAGCTGTTGTGGTGAGTGTGATAGATAACGTCTCGTCTCTTCACATCTGTGATGATCCGATCAGCCAAATCTCAATCAGAGCGAAGGTGTGTGTGT
Organism: Leuciscus idus; assembly: GCA_021554675.1. Classification (NCBI taxonomy): domain Eukaryota; kingdom Metazoa; phylum Chordata; class Actinopteri; order Cypriniformes; family Leuciscidae; genus Leuciscus; species Leuciscus idus. The sequence goes on along the minus strand of CM038630.1, from coordinate 482,661 downwards.
GTGTGTGTGTGTGTGTGTGCGTGTGTGTGTGTGTCTTTGGGATATCATGACGGCCAAGGGCAGATCGATGACTTTATTACACTGTTTTCCTGGCTGACACATCGCATCTAAACCTGACCTTTCGCATTCGGCCGGTAAACGCACTGCCGCTCGATTGAAGCGATGGAGAGACAAGTTTTTCTCCTCCGTTTCTCATCTGTATTTCTCTTTGATCTCTTCACTGAGAGAGAGGGTGGTTTTCACACAGCCGAGTGTCTTTCTGAAGAAATAAAATAAAACTTCACACTGCACGCATCATACAGCATCAAGCAGTCTTATTCAGTAATACACAGTCTCATACAGTGTTATACAGTAATACACAGTAATACACAGTCTCATACAGTCTTATACAGTAATACACAGTAATATACAGTAATACACAGTCTCATACAGTAATACACAGTAATACACAGTAATATACAGTAATACACAGTAATATACAGTAATACACAGTAATGCACAGTAATATACAGTAATACACAGTAATATACAGTGATATACAGTAATACACAGTAATATACAGTAATACACAGTAATATACAGTAATACACAGTAATATACAGTAATACACAGTAATATACAGTAATGCAC
>CM038630.1:472031-479531 GCA_021554675.1 Leuciscus idus | reverse complement strand
ATTTAAAATGTTGATTGGCTGGAGATTCTGGTCAATATGGATGCACATCCCTCAGTAAATAATAACCATCAAGAATCAAGAGTATCAAGAATTACTTTTATCATCTAAAACACAGTGACATGCTATGGCGCCATTTTAGCTTTTATTCATTCACAGGATAATTATGCATTTTTGATATCAATAATTCAATTTGTACTATTTAAAATGTGAATTCTTGATATTAAGAATGAACTTTTTACTAGTAACAATGTCTTCTGATATCAGGAATTACATTTTCGCTACAACTAGTTAAAGGAGGGATTGTAGTGGGAACACTGGGGTGTCAGGTGTGACTGTGTGGCAATGGCAAATGGTTCATGGCTCACGGGTCAGGTATGAGGGCCCCTAAACAGAATTTTGCTTAGGGCCCCAGGGAGGTCAGGATCGGCTCTGTGTGTCAGATATCTGTGTGTGTGTGTGTGTGTGTCTGAGATCTGTGTGTGTGTGTGTGTGTGTGTGTGTGTGTGTGTGTGTGTGTGTGTGTGTGTGTGTGTGTGTGTGTGTGTGAGATCTGTGTGTGTTTGTGTGTGAGAGAGATCTGGTGACAGTGATAGTTAGCTAGCAGAGAACACAAGGCCGTCCTCAGAGGTCAAATGATTCAGATTGATCATAGATAATGATCCGTCACTGACGCGGTTTCGTTTGTTTCGCGAGTTAATGAACACGCATGTGGGAGGATTTTCTTGAAGAAGATGAAGAAGATAAAGATGAAGAAGATGAAGATGAAGAAGAAGAAGATGGAGAAGATAAAGATGAAGAAGATGAAGAATAAGATGAAGAAGATGGAGAAGATGATGAAGAAGATGGAGAAGAAGATGAAGATGATGAAGAAGATGGAGAAGAAGATGGAGAAGATGATGAAGATGGAGAAGAAGATGAAGATGATGAAGAAGATGGAGAAGATGGAGAAGAAGATGAAGAAGATGAAGGAGAAGATAAAGATGATGAAGAAGAAGAGGAAGAAGAAGAGAACAGAGTGTGAGCTTCTTTAATCAGGCGTCTGGAGTCTCTGTGCAGCTGCAGCTGAATTACATATTCATTTATTCATTTCTTGTGTTATAATCCAGCATTACATCTACTGAACGCTGGAATGAGTACGTTTAGAAGATTGGGTAAAGTCTTTCTGTTCTGAAGGTCATGTGATGAGCAGGTGCATTATGGGTAGGTGTTCCTGGGTTAGGGTTAGCTAATGCTAACGTGTGGATGAGGACGCAGATGTTCAGAGACGAGACTGTAATCTGCTGGACATTGAGGGAATCACTTCTGAAGTCACTCGAGATTTCAGTAACTCTTTCTATCAAGCCCATGCTTATGCGTTATAGCCCCATTTATACTCATTTATAAGTAGGTATTAATATTCTATAAATATAAGACCTTTACTGCATTATAAGAACAGTTATAGTTACATTTATATTATAAGTCATGCATTTGCTTTTTCAATGTGCATGCTCACAATCCATTACACACTGATGTATTAGTGCTCATTAGTCACTCGTATGGTTCCATAACTGTATTTATAAAGATGCAACCTGCATTACTATAATGTTATTATATTGTACTGTAGCTACAATGACTTTTTAGTTATTCAGATTTATTTCTGTCAAATAAGTGAATGTATTGTTATTAATAGTCGTGTTGTTCTTGTAAATACTTCTTGTGAGTGATAGTCCTGTTACTAATCTCTATACAGGCATCACTGAAGGCTTTAAGTGAAAACATATGATGCCATTTTACCAAAGCAAGTGTTAAGAAATCAGCAGAAGATGGGCTCATTATACATATTTTAAGTTGTTTATTTGTAAATGTAATAACAAACAATATTTCCTGTAATAAAATAATGGGAAAAAACAGAAATCATTCATACAAACAGTTGAATTTTTTTAAATCTTTGTTACATACTAGCAGAACACTGCAACAATATTTTTACAGTATAATTTCAAACTGCTATAAGCAATAGTACACATTGCAAATGCATGACTTATAAGGACATTTAAAAACAAAACAAAACACACAAAAAATATATATAAATGTAACTATAACTGTTGTTATAATGCAGTGTAGGTCTTAATGAGTCTTTATATATTTATAGAATGGTAATACTTAAGTATAAATGGGGCTAAATTCCATTATAAGTGTGGATTTCAGCTATGATTTGACTCGGAGTTAATTTAGTTAATCTTACAGGATTTCTTCAGTCTTTAGTGGCTTTTACACAAAATCTCATATCATTCAATCTGACAAGCATTGATGGCAAAGGACAGAAATCGACCTGTAAATGTGGATCCAATTCGCGCTGACAGATCCTCAGATCCTCAGATCCTCTCCTTCAGATCCTCTCCTTCAGATCCTCAGATCCTCTCCTTCCTCAGATCCTCAGATCCTCTCCTTCAGATCCTCAGATCCTCTCCTTCAGATCCTCTCCTTCAGATCCTCAGATCCTCTCCCTCAGATCCTCAGATCCTCTCCTTCAGATCCTCAGATCCTCAGATCCTCTCCTTCAGATCCTCAGATCCTCTCCTTCAGATCCTCTCCTTCAGATCCTCTCCTTCAGATCCTCAGATCCTCTCCTTCAGATCCTCAGATCCTCTCCTTCAGATCCTCTCCTTCAGATCCTCTCCTTCAGATCCTCTCCTTCAGATCCTCTCCTTCAGATCCTCAGATCCTCTCCTTCAGATCCTCTCCTTCAGATCCTCTCCTTCAGATCCTCTCCTTCAGATCCTCTCCTTCAGATCCTCAGATCCTCTCCTTCAGATCCTCAGATCCTCTCCTTCAGATCCTCTCCTTCAGATCCTCTCCTTCAGATCCTCAGATCCTCTCCTTCAGATCCTCAGATCCTCTCCTTCAGATCCTCTCCTTCAGATCCTCAGATCCTCTCCTTCAGATCCTCAGATCCTCTCCTTCAGATCCTCAGATCCTCAGATCCTCTCCTTCAGATCCTCTCCTTCAGATCCTCTCCTTCAGATCCTCAGATCCTCTCCTTCAGATCCTCTCCTTCAGATCCTCTCCTTCAGATCCTCTCCTTCAGATCCTCAGATCCTCTCCTTCAGATCCTCAGATCCTCTCCTTCAGATCCTCTCCTTCAGATCCTCTCCTTCAGATCCTCAGATCCTCTCCTTCAGATCCTCAGATCCTCTCCTTCAGATCCTCTCCTTCAGATCCTCAGATCCTCTCCTTCAGATCCTCAGATCCTCTCCTCTACGGCAGAATAGAATAGATGAAAGCACTGGTAAAACTTCCAATTATCTCAGATATGAATATAAAACAACCATCTGATCTGAACAAATGTGCAATTAGTGATAGACTCGAATATGGTCTGTTTTTCTGCCCTGATGGAGATTTGATTCTACTGTAGCTGATAATGTCTCCTCTAAACTCTCACAGCGTTTGTAGTTTTTCATTATTTATTATGTTTATGAATCTGTTTCCTCGTGGAGACTCGCCTTGAAGATGATTTCAGTCATTATGGGGAGATTATGTGACACAATGAAGGTAGAACCTCAAACACACACTCACACTTAAGCTTTCATAACTATACAAACAGACACAAACACTCAGTTATTGATGGCTGTGTTGGGATCTGCTGTCGGTTTGATCCGTCAGAGATCAGAGTCGAAGCTCCGCAGGCTTCAGGAGGATTTCTGACTCCCTGCAGTGAGCAGAACTTCACAAACACTGAAGAAACGCTTCCTGTGTTCACTCACACACACACTCACACTCACACACACACACACACACACACACACACACGAGTCATACCTGAAACGTTTGATCAGCAGAGACACGTACAGACGAGAGACGCTCTTTCCTTTGTTTTCTCTGGGATGCGACAGCAAACACTGATGGACCGTCGACCGCGAGTCTCTCGTTTTCCTGCACGATGAAGGCGGATGGGTGCGGGTTTAAGTCTCATAAGGAATCACCCATGAACAGTCTCCATTGTGCCATGACAATAATCAAAGTATTTACATAAAGTCTCAAATATGTCCAGATGAGTGCATAAGTTTACTCCCCCCTCAGAAACCCGGAGGACAACAGAAGATCCAAGGAGAGTATTATTGTTATAAGGAGTTATTACTGTGTCTGTGAGGTAAATATCTGTGGAAGAGCTTCATGAGGGTGGTGCTAAATAAAAAACTAAATGGCATCACTCTTATATTTCGAAAATGATCAACGTCGTTCTGATTCTGCGGGGGGTGTAAACTTATGCACTCAGATTACAGTCAGAATCAGTGTCCATCTGGAAGCACCATTGTGAGTTTGTTCCACAAATGTTCATTCTGGAGTCATAAAGCGAGGAATATTCCACATATGTTCCTAAAACAGTTGCTGCTGGTCACTGGCGAGGACCGGTGTTCATCCAGTGTGTTCAGCAGACCTCAGCTGACACTCAGTGTCTTTGTTCCATCAGTGATTCCCAGAGCTTTATGATGTTTGATAGATGCTCCCGCTTCCTTCATTTCATTATTATTGCACTAAAAAAAACTTCACAGATTTTCTGATGAGTAACTTCTGAAGGAACATAAAACATGAGGCTTGTGAACAAAAAGGACTTTTTCTAAGGCCTAATTAAAGCAGCATTTGTTATTCACTGGCTCTTAATGAAATCATTAGAGTTGCCTTTGATTCACAGCAGAGAAGCAGAAAATAGAAAAGATATTTTGATATAGATCTTAATGAATATTATATACATATATTTCATTTTCACTCGGAAATTGCTAGTAAATTTCACAATTAATTACAAAGAAACAGCAAGTTACATGTTGAATTAAATGTGATACGATGAATCAAATGTCTTTGATGTTCCAGCTGTGTTGAGCAGATGTCTGGACCAATGAGGTGTGAGTGTGGGCGGGGCTTCTGAGTGTGGGCGGGGCTTCCCTTTCACTCGTGTCTGTCTCTCTCTCTGTAGTTCTTCAGGTTCTCTGTGTTTATCCCGTTGATACAGTTGATTTGACACAGCACTGATTCTGGCGCTCATCTCGTTCTGACTGAATGAAGTCCAGATCTCTGAGTGCTGATGTTCTCAGTTCATGCGTCCAGAATCTGCCAGATGCTCCTCGTGAAACTGAGTCTTTTCTGTGTCCTTGGGAAGAACGTTTCTCCTCTAATGGCCGCCGCTGTGATTCACGGGGTGTTTTATAAAGTCCAGCTCCTGCAGAGAGCAGAGATGAGCGTCGGCCTGTTGTGTGTGTGTGTGTGTGTGTGTGTGTGTGGTGTGTGCTGTGTTTAATGAAGGTGCTGCTGCCTAATAAATGACAGATGACGTGTGTGTGTGTGAACACAGCTCTGTTTAATGACTGAGAGCTTTGTGAGGAACATGAACCCTGATGACATCATCAGATTCTCTGATATGAGCTGGACGATGTGTGTCGGTTCCTGTGAACATGTGAGTGCTTTATTGAGTGTGTTTGTCTAGAAGTGTCGAATGTTCTTGTGTAGATGTTGTTTCACAGACCAGAGCTTCATTATTATAATCAGTGTTTGTTCAGAGTTTTGACTCAGCAGAATGATAGATGTGTGCTCAGGATTCAGATCATACATGAGCGTCTGCGTTTGTTATGAGACAGGCTGAAGTGTTCCCGGTTCCCGGTTCCGGATGACCTAATCTATGCAGCCTAATAATCATTTAACTGATTTGAATAATAGAAATGTATAATGTGTTATGTGTATGCTAGGTCAAAGAGATGTGTCTTTAGTCTAGCTTTGAACTGACAGAGTGTGTCTGCTTCCCGGACAATGTTAGGAAGACTGTTCCAGAGTTTTGGTGCTAAATAGGAGAAGGATCTACCGCCAGCAGTCGATTTTGATATTCTAGGTATTATCAACTGGCCGGAGTTTTGAGATCGCAATAGACGTGAAGGACTATAATGCGTTAAGAGCTCGCTCAAGTACTGCGGAGCTAAACCATTTAGTGCTTTGTAAGTAATCAGCAATATTTAAAAATGTATGCGATGTTTAATAGGGAGCCAGTGCAGTGTTGACAGAACCGGGCTAATATGGTCATACTTCCTGGTTCTGGTAAGAACTCGAGCTGCTGCGTTTTGGACCAGCTGTAGTTTGTTTATTAAGCGTGCAGGGCAACCACCCAGTAGAGCATTACAATAATCTAGCCTTGAGGTCATGAACGCATGAACTAATTGTTCCGCATTTGTCAATGAGAGCATATGGCGTAATTTAGATATATTTTTAAGATGGAAAAATGCGGTTTTACAGATACTAGACACGTGACTTTCAAATGAAAGATTGGTATCAAAGAGCACACACTCACACACACACACACACACTCTCTCACACATACACACACTCTCTCACACACACATGCACTCACACACTCTCTCTCTCTCACACGCAAACACACACACACACACACACACACACACACACACACACACACACACACACACACACACACACACACACACACACTTTCACACACACTGTCACTCTCACACACACTCTTTCACACACACACACACACACACACACACACACACACACTGTCACTCTCACACACACTCTTTCACACACACACACACACACACACACACACACACACACACACACGCTCATACACACTCACACACACTCTCTCCCACACACACTCACTCGAGGGCTCTTCATCTGCGTGTCTCGATGCTCTTTCATCATCGGGATCAGAGACACATGAGTGATTGTTACGTTTGTTCAAAGTTCAGTCAGTTTCTCTACAGTTCCTTTACTGGTGACACACCTAAAAAAAAGTTAAAAATTCTAAGAACATTTTGCTTCCCTTTAAAAAAAATTCCTTAAGTTCTCTGAACGTTAAAAAACGTCCAGTTCATTAAATGTTTAAAAAAAATAATAATCTTGGTTATGTGAACGTTAAAGAGTACATTCTATTGTATCATTCTTCAAACATTATAATTAGTGGTGCACGATATATCGGCCACCGATATAATATCGGCCGATATGGTCATTTTTTTACACATCGGTATCGTTCCGATGTCAAAATATGGCCGATGTGAACAGGCCGATATTTGACGTGTGAAGTTGAAGATGAAGTTGACGATGCTGACTCGATCTTAGCAGTAGTGAATGTGCCTGAGAGAAATACACATTTCATACAGATGACATAAGCAGAGAACAGTCTGTTTTCTTTCGTTTTGAATTGTTCTGTTTAAAAATAGACATTTCAAGCTTTCTATATATGTCTCCGGTCTGTGAGGCAGGTAGATTTCGGTTCATTTATGAGACGCGCTCCAGGTTCACGCGCCCTCGCCTCCGTGTCCTGATTAAATATTTTCTACTCTATTTACTTCTTATTTAATTCAATCCAGGCAATTGGTTGATGAAACATTTATCAAAATTAAGATACAATTAATACAAAACGAAATTAAATTTAAAGACAGGCTTTTTGTGCTTTCTGTTTGAGGTCTCTGTGAAAGTTTTAAAGCAGTCTTAGTGGCGCTTTCTGTCCCGTCC
>CM038630.1:459531-467031 GCA_021554675.1 Leuciscus idus | reverse complement strand
TATCAGCACTGGAAGACGAGTGATGGCGTCTTTAGCTCCTTAATATTTCATTATCGATACTGAAATCAAAATGGCAGTATAAATAAGTGTAAAGAACAGCCTGTAATTCTCAGTCCATGCCAGTGATTCCCATCATTCAGATCACAACCGTTCCATAATGCGTCTGCCGGTGACCTTCGAGTGTTTGTCTCCGCGGCTCTTGTTCTGTGATGTTCGACACGTTTGCTTGTAATCAGATGAAGTCGTGCTGGTCAGACATTGAGTTAGAGCAGCAGAGGGATCTGAATGCAGCGCTGACCTGTTAATACTGGAGCTTCTGCTGTAATAAACACACATACAGCAGGAACAGGGACAACACTGAACATCCGATCATGTTGTGATGTTGTGCACTTTCCCAGGAGAAACAGACGGAGATGAGAATCTGGTTTTCAAGCACCCAACGGGCTGTGGTTTATTTCTTGAATGCTTACTATCTAAAACGCAGGTATCAGGAGGTGTCTTAACTTTCCCAAAAACAACAAAACGCAATGAGACAGACAAACTTTATCCGCATCACTCACGGCCACCTCCACATCGGGCTGATGCGCCTAACCCTAACCCTAACCCTAACCCTAACCCTAACCCTAACCCTAACCCTAACCCTAACCCTTCCGCCAGTCAAACGATGATCAGGGTTCATGGTGCGATCTTCAGATGCCCCCATCCTAGACCGACCCAGAAGAACCCCAGACCCGCCCGGCTCCTCCGAGAGTATCCAGAGCACCCCAGGAGCCTCCCACTTGCTACCTGGACCATTGTTAAATGAAGATCCCATTCCTTATGATCCCGGCTCGCACACTGGGCCAGCTGGGTGGCCAGTATTCGACTGTACCTCTCTACTAGCCCATCACTCTGGGGGTGCAGGGGAGTTGTCCTTGTCTTCCGGATGCTGGCAGAACTCAGAGAATGTGACTCAAAGTTCCTCCCCTGATCAGTATGCACCTCAGTGGGAACCCCAAAGCGAGCTAACATGCCTTCCAACAGGACATCCACCACTGTTCCCACCCCCTGGTTGAAAACAGCATAGGCCTCTGGCCACCACACCGATGACAGTAGGACTCCACATCCCTTCGACAGGTGTTCCAATAACTCCTGCCGAACTCGTTTCAACATTTTGTTCACTGCAAAATGTCCCACCCCTGGCTGTCCATGTATTGCCTCCAGAACCAAATGGTGACGGGACTTAGGCACGTCTGTTTACCACTTGGTTACTCCAGTTGCAAATTCCACAAATCCTCTCTGCACAGTCCCGAATTCAATGCCAGGCTAACTCGCATGGACCACAGCCCCCTCACCACTGGTCCAAAAGCCATGACCTCTTCCCACGTAGGCCTCTTTCCTGCTTCCACCCAGTCAATGACTACCTGGAGCTCAGGATCTTTTCACTGCTCAGCGGCTCGTGCTACATTTGAATCAGGCAGAACTGCACAACAAGACGCCTCCGTTCCCAGTTCTGGGGTCTTGTCAGTCAGAGCCAGCCGTTCACACTGTGAGCATGTTGCCATACAGGTACGCTTTGACAACCTGTCCGCATTCTGGTGACTTTCCCCCTTGCGATGCTGGATGGTGAATTGAAACTCCTGCAGGCGGTCTATACACCAAGTCCCTCTGGCTCCCGGAAGGACAACAGCCAACGCAGTGAAGAGTGATCTGTCCCGATCACAAAAGACCACAGAGGTGATGCCGGAAATGGCTGACTGCCTCCACCAAAGCCAGAAGTCCTCGTGGGGTCACACAGTAATTAAGTTCTGCCCTGTTGTAGACCCGACTGTAATGGTTTTCCCCCTCCTGGGAAAGATCCGCACCCAAGTCTACATTGCTGACGTCTGTGTCCAGAATGAAGGGTAATCTAGGGTCGAGAGTGGCCAAGACTGGCGTGTGACACAAAGCCTTCTGCTGTTCTTGCCCCCACTGGAACCGCTGTGCTTTCTTTGGCGGCATCAGTGGTGAACCCAGGGACAAATGTGAAAAAATGCAATGCTAGTCCTAGGAAAGCCTGCAACTGCCTATCACAAACCTTTTGATCATCATTAGCCAACCCCTACGCAGAAACGCCAGCCACCTTCCTTCTTAGGGACCAGTACAACTGGTGAGGTTTTCCGATGGCTCTATAATTCCTGTAGCCTTCATCTCTTCCAGGCACGGATCAGCAGATAGTCGTCAGGCACGCTGCCGAATAGGCGGTGCATCTCCAGTGTTTATACAATGCTGGACCAGCTTCGTCTGCACAACATCACTGGCTGAAGTTGCAAAGATCCATCATCCTCCACAGTTTTTGCTTCTGGAGTTCCTCCAGACCCTCACTACCTGTATCCCAGAAAGCTTTTGCAGTTTGCATAGAAACTGGGCTCTCCCCACCCTGACTGCAGTTCCCACTATCGGAGACTCCCGGTGATGGAATGGTGGGAAAATGGTGCCTCTCCGGATTATAACGTTGGTGATGAAGTGGAAGGGCGTGGCCCAGGTGCGGGTTACGATTCAGGCGGTCCTGAAGTTTCAGCAGAGATACCATCCCCTGCGAAGGGATTCATGTTTTTGAAGTTTATATTGAGATGATAACGGTATCGTAACCTACTTCATAGTTTGCTTTCTCAGGCCACCAAAACGCAGTTGTCGTGTAAAAGAACGGCCAGAATGCATTAAAAGTTTTCAGTTGAAAACGGTGTTTTGTAAGTCAATAACTAATGATTTTTACAATGGAAATAAATCAGTTAAAAACTAACTTTAGCTGGATAATAACTTTATTCTAGATCTGCTGTAAAGCCAAAACAATCTCTGTTACTTTAATCTCCTGTTATCACAGTAAAGCTGCTTTGAAACAGTCTTTATTGTAAAAGCGCTATATGACTTGACTTTTTTAGTCACATTCAGATTCAGATTATCCAGATGTGCTCCTCCCTCCTGAGTTAATCCTTATATTTGAAGAGTTTAGTTTTCCTCGATGATGACAGAAACTGACTAACCCCCTGACCAGCGCCTGCCGATGACTAGATCATTCAGGACGAGAAACTGCACTAATCCTGACTAACCCCCTGACCAGCGCCTGCCGATGACCAGATCATTCAGGACGAGAAACTGCAGAGATGAATGTGAAGCTGTAATATTCTCCTAATCACTGATAGATGCTGCTGTGTGAACATGATGGATCTTCTGTGTCTACTCAAGCACTTTTATTATTACAGCTCTGTTTGCCTTTCTAAACTCATTCATATGTGTTACTGTAGCTCATGCTGATGCAAAAGGCCTTTTTGAGCACAAAAGCCTGAGCGGCGAGACTTCAGAAGCACAAGGATAAATCACAGCAAACTCTCCCGGGTGCTTCTGCTCCTGAGCCACAAAACTTACTGTTTGTCCTGAATCTGTGCACTGGAATCAGTCTAACGTAATGTGCCATTAAAGAGACCAGCGCTGACTCTGATATGTGTTTGGCTTTCATCGTTTAGCAGTGATGTCATCGCATTAATCTGACGTTAGAGCGTGTAAATGACTTCCAGTCGTCGGTCCTCTGGTGAACATCGTGACACTCGCCGCAGTTTAAACTTCATCCGGCATAACTGGTGTGCTATTGTCCAATAAAATTCCATTTAACAATCCAAACCCTGGCATTAGCATATATCTGTCATTAGCATATATTAGACAGCCTCTTTTAATGCAGATTCTGGCAGTAAACCACACAGAAATGCTGGAGTTATTACCGCGGTACTCGCACCTCGAGGCGAGAGCGGCGTGTGGAAGCAAGCGGTTCAGCGGGGAGTTTTTCAGGAATAATTATGCGTGGCTTGAATTATTCAGTTCTGGGAAAGTCCTGGAATATGAACTCCATACTGTCTCCTTTTATTGGCACAAAGATTTTGTTGAACTGGATTTTCACGAGTCTCTTAAGTGTTGGAACTGAGCGCATATTTAGATGCATGTAATAAAGTTACCAAGCCAGTGCCACACACACACACACACACACACACACACACACACACACACACTCTCTCTCTCTCTTTCTCACACTCACACGCACAAACACACACACACACACACACACACACACACACACACACACACACACACACACAAACACAAACACACACACACACACACACACACACACACTCTCTCTCTCTCTCTCTCTCTTTCTCACACTCACACGCACAAACACACACACACACACACACACACACACACACTCTCTCTCTCTCTCTCTCTCTCTCTCTCTCTCTCTCTCTCTCTCTCTCACGTACACACACACACACACACACACACACACACTCTCTCTCTCTCTCTCTCTCTCTCTTTCTCACACTCACACGCACAAACACACACACACACACACACACACACACACACACACACACACACACACACACACACACACACACACACACACACACACACACACAACAGGATTGTAAAAACGCCATCCAGAAGAATTTCAGATATTCTCTGTCTCACTGCTGTGAACACACACACACACACACCCTTCTGTCAGACTGATGGAGGGTGAAATGGAGCATCACACAGAAATTTTTCATTCACTCATCCGGATGTTTTCCACCAAATACACCTTTACTCTTTGTTTCCCTTTCTTTCCTGACACCAGCAGTGATGCTTGGGCTCGTCTGATGTGTAAATATATATAACTGACAGTATAAATCTGTGTGTTTTCTGTTCTGTTCTGCAGTTTCAGGAGTAAGGACATTGAGTAAGGCTGGAATTGTGAGATTTTTTATTTGTAAATAAAGATTATGAATGAAAATAATGAAATAAAATACTGTGGGTAAAATCTTTAAGATAAAGGTTCTTTATTGGCATCGATAGTTTCATGAAGAACCTTTATACAGCAGTTTGTTGTTCTCGAATCTGATTGGCTGAGAGCCTTTTCCAGCCATATTCTACTAATAATATCACACAGAAACCGGTTCACTGCTCGTATCCCTCCGCTTGTTTCTGCCGGATCTACACTGGCAGCATTTCTCACAGCAAGCGTCAATGGAGCAAATCCACCATAGTTTTACATATACTACTTTTATTGTGTCACGCAATGCAGTTTTAAGAGTTTTTCTATAGCGCTTTATACAATACAGATTGTTTCAAAGCAGCTTTACAGTGAACAGGAAAATTATTCAATGATGCAAACAGAGTTCAATTCAGCTCTAAAAGAAAATAGTGCCATTGTTCGGCTGAAGCCAGTAAGTTTTATTAATAAAGCAGTTCAGTTCTCATACAGCAGCATCAGTTCAGTCAGATCAATAATATTGTTGAATAGTAAGTATTCCCAACTAAGCAAGCCAGAGGCAACAGTGGCAAGAACCCAAAGTCCATCAGGAAAAACCCTTGGGAGAAACCAGGCTCAGTTCAGTTCTCCTCTGGCCAACAAACGAACACGGTGTGATTGTGATTCAGACAGCATTACAGGTCAGAGCTCAGATCGGGATCGGCAACATTCATATATTCATCCAGTTTCTTCTGCTTGAAGATGTATTGATCAGGCCGGTCTGGAGCTGAAGCTGAAGCTGGTCGAAGTGTCTGTGTGAGGACTGGTCTGGTTCTTGTGTCTCTGCTGAGGATCTGTGGGAGAATGGAGTTGTCTAAACCTCAAATATGATATTTATATAATGAAAATATCCTGCTGTTAGAATGAGCTTAGACGTTTTGCAGATGTGAGCTCCAGGACTTCAGTATGAACTGGCTGAGAACAGCTTTATCTCGGCCAGTCCTTCAGGAATTGTATGCAGATAGTGGTTAAACATGAGATATAATTAGTTCTGGGTAGATCAAATGGGCAATCATTGGTCTTATTAATCTATGACTTGTTCCAGAGCAAATCAATTTGGCTAAAGGCAAAGTTAAGTTTCATAACTTTAAATTTTACGTAAATCCTGTACTAGAGTTCTGCCTTCGTACGTTTAACGGAACTGTGTCTGAACTGAGCTTGTGTTTATCTCCCATTGTACAAACTTCTTATACTTTTATAATGGCTATTATTGTTCATTTGAAAATTATTGTTCAATAAATAATATGTTATGTAAATTTGTTATGTGAAAGTGAAAGTTACATTATTGCACCATTAGATCTTTCTGAGTGAGTCAGAAGCAAAGACTCTTAAATTGAAAGGGACTGAAATGAGGTTGTAAACAAGGACATTATTACAGACGCAAGACGTAACCTGAACAACAAATGCGTTGACTAGTGCTGTCATGGGAGATCCCCTGAACTGTTAAAGGGTTAGTTCATCTAAAAATGAAATTTCTGTCATTAATTTCTTTCCCTCTTGTCGTTCCAAACCCGTAAGACCTTCGTTCATCTTCGGAACACAAATGAAGATATTTTTGATGAAATACGGGAGCTTTGTGAGCCAGCCATAGGCGGCGACGTCATTGCCACTTTCAAGGCCCAGAAAGGTAGCATTGTTGAAATAGTTAATGCGACTACAGTGGTTCAGCCTTAATGTTATGAAGCGACAAGAATACTTTTTGTGTGAAAAAAAAAAAAAAACTAAAATAATGACTTTATTCAACAATTTCTTCTCTTCTAGGTATTATCAACTGGCCGGAGTTTTGAGATGGCAATAGACGTGAAGGACTATAATGCGTTAAGAGCTATATAAGTAATCAGCAATATTTTAAATTGTATACGATGTTTAATAGGGAGCCAGTGCAGTGTTGACAGAACCGGGCTAATATGGTCATACTTCCTGGTTCTGGTAAGAACTCGAGCTGCTGCGTTTTGGACCAGCTGTAGTTTGTTTATTAAGCGTGCAGGGCAACCGCCCAGTAGAGCATTACAGTAATCTAGCCTTGAGGTCATGAACGCATTAACTAATTGTTCCGCATTTGTCAATGAGAGCATATGGCGTAATTTAGATATATTTTTAAGATGGAAAAATTCGGTTTTACAGATACTAGACACGTGACTTTCAAATGAAAGATTGGTATCAAAGAGCACACCCACACACACACACACACACACACACACACACACACACAGGTTCCTAACCGACGACGAAGACTTGACAGAGCAGCCATCAAGTGTTAGACAGTATTGTAGGTTATTACGTGAGGACGTTTTTTGTCCAATAATTAGAATCTCTGTTTTTTCAGAGTTTAGTAGTAGGAAATTACTAGTCATCCAGTTTTTTATATCAGCTATGCATTCTGTTAATTTTGTGAATTGGTAAGTTTCGTCAGGGCGTGAAGAAATATAGAGCTGAGTATCATCAGCATAACAGTGAAAACTAATGCCATGCTTCCTAATGATATCTCCCAAGGGTAGCATGTACAGAGTGAACAGCAACGGTCCTAGTACTGAGCCTTGTGGTACGCCATACTGAACTTGTGATCGATATGACATCCAGTGCAATTCCACTAATGTAAGTTTAATATAACTTTTTAAAAAGTCTAGGACAAATGTTACAGTCACTCATCAACAGCAGCTGTCACAGTTGCTAAGTGACAAAAACAGTCCTCAGTG
>CM038630.1:447031-452031 GCA_021554675.1 Leuciscus idus | reverse complement strand
CTAGTCAAAGCAAATTCCTATTGTAAGTTTATTCCTCACATTGGGGGATGTTTTGTCTTGGTCTGAGTACTTAAAGAAATGCTTCAAGAGGCTCGAGGCGATGTTGTAGCCAGATCAGCCCATAATGCTGAATATCCTCAAGACACTCGGCAACATGTATTTTTCTAATGTCAGGTATGCATCTTTTACTCTTTATCTCTGAGCATTTCCTGTTATTGTATTGATTATCTTTGAATTGATTATGTAATTAGCATGATACATTTACTACTAATAAATTGTTACATTTGGATTTATTGTGACTTACTCTGAAATTATTAACTCTAGTAGATTACGTTAAGTCCATACCTTCACAATTATACGCTCAGGTTAGTAAACGGACTGAAATCCAGCTTAGGTGGAGCAGAGGAGCACACCGACTGAAGTTTCATAGATCCGACTAACAGTGAGCCTCAACCTCTGATTATTGTATAGTATTATTCTAACTAAGTGTACATTGGAAACCATGGCAGGATTATACAAAGTTATTATTAGAAATAGTTAAGTTGGTCAGCTTGGTTCTATGGTAATTGTCATGACCTCTGGTTAGATATAGTCTTACCTTAATTAAGTGTGTTCAGATCTATGGGGACTAAATAATATATTCTAGAATGAGCAAAGTGGAGTACGGCCATCTAGAATATGAAACCCTTTCCATTTTTGGAGTCAGACAAAGAGGTAATAAAGTTAATTTGCCACGCTGAAAAGACAGTAACACGCAGTAAACCTTCACCCGCTTATCGGAAACTGTCCTCACTGAGAATCTCTGTGTTTCCTCACTGAGAATCTTTGTGTTTCCTCACTGAGAATCTCTGTGTTTCCTCACTGAGAATCTCTGTGTTTCCTCACGGAGAATCTCTGTGTTTCCGCACGGAGAATCTCTGTGTTTCCTCACGGAGAATCTCTGTGTTTCCCCTCGGAGAATCTCTGTGTTTCCTCACGGAGAATCTCTGTGTTTCCTCACTGAGAATCTCTGTGTTTCCTCACTGAGAATCTCTGTGTTTCCTCACTGAGAATCTCTGTGTTTCCTCACGGAGAATCTCTGTGTTTCCGCACGGAGAATCTCTGTGTTTCCTCACGGAGAATCTCTGTGTTTCCTCACGGAGAATCTCTGTGTTTCCTCACGGAGAATCTCTGTGTTTCCTCACTGAGAATCTCTGCGTTTCCCCTTGGAAAATCTCTGTGTTTCCTCACGGAGAATCTCTGTGTTTCCTCACGGAGAATCTCTGTGTTTCCTCACGGAGAATCTCTGTGTTTCTTCACGGAGAATCTCTGTGTTTCCTCACGGAGAATCTCTGTTTCTCCTCACGGAAAATCTCTGTGTTTCCTCACTGAGAATCTCTGTGTTTCCTCAAGGAGAATCTCTGTGTTTCCTCAGGGAGAATCTCTGTGTTTCCTCACTGTGTTTCCACATGGTTTCCTCTTGGAGAATCTCTGTGTTTCCTCCGGTGCAAAAAGCTCTCCCATCTAATCCAACTCCATTTAATGTTTGACTACACCCCCCATACCCCCCCCCCCCCCCTCCCCAACCCCCCACCCACCACATCTCGCTGAGAGCCAGCTATCACACCCTGCCAAGGCCTGTATCATCTTCCATCTTCTGTTCCGGCCGAGCCACGGTTGTGCTGAAATCTGAAACGGTTTGTTCCACTCAGCGTCAGATGATGCTGATGGTGACAATCAGATGAGTTTTCTTAGCGTGTCAATTCGGTGTCAAAATGTCTTTGCTTTTGGCTGTCTGATCAAAAATTATGTTAGGAATCACGTGATATCATTAATCACACTTGAAATCACAGCAGCAGTTTAGCTAATCATTGTCTCGTGTTTAACAAATTTTTTACACCAATTTTTACTTTTTTATAATAATATAATATTATTAATGATATAATAATCATGCTTTTCATTATTATTTATCAATCAGCTTTATTTAGAAACACATATAACGTGCTTACACAGTCACAAAAATCATTCACATCCAACATAGAACTGATATTGTTGCACACGTGTAGACACCAACATTTGCACGAGATCCAATTTTTTCACATCTGATATGAGACACTTCAAAATGTGTATTTAAATCAGATATCAGCAAGGTGATAACGTCACTATTTTTGAAGTAATTAAAATCACACTGCACTAGTAATCTTTATCTTTATCAAATTTTGCTCTACAAACATCAATGACAGCTTGCTGGTAACATAGTATAAACTGAATAATCTATGGCTAGGTTTATATTAGGGATGAGCGAGTACAGCATTATCTGTATCTGTATCTGTTAACCATATGAATTATCTGTCTCTGTATCTGTACTCGGACTGG
The DNA here is from genome assembly GCA_021554675.1 of Leuciscus idus. NCBI lineage: Eukaryota > Metazoa > Chordata > Actinopteri > Cypriniformes > Leuciscidae > Leuciscus > Leuciscus idus. Next base: position 449,676 of record CM038630.1, on the reverse strand, counting down.
GTGGGGCCTAACCCGGAAGTGGGCGGGATTTAACCCGGAAGTGGGTCGGGGTTGTCTTGAAATGGGCGGGGCTTTAACCGGTATGTTATTTTAAGCATGCAATTGATATGGGTTGATCAGAAATTGTTATATTTATTGCTGATTAGAAAACTATTTACATGACAGCATCAGCATTGAGCTTCAGATCAATGGGTTTGATCACGATAACAAACGAACTACAGAACAAGTTTTGCAACAATGAATACAACACATGCGGTTGCAATTATGAAGTAAAATGTAATGAACAAGAGTTTTCATCTCAACTAGGGCTGGGTGATATGGACCAAAAGTCATATCCCGATATATTTTGGCTGAATTTCGATATACGATATATATATCCCGATATTTCTTATTTTTCATGTTTTTTTTTTGTTTTTTTTTGTTAACACACACACAAGTACTGTCCCCCTTTACTTAACATAAATTGTAAGAATGACTAATAGTAAAGACTAGTACTAATAAACATTAGGCCTATGCTAAAGGTATTAAATAGCAGTCCCAAACTAGTTTTTGTTAATACAATGTTGGTATGAGCCACCACAGTCATTTAAAAATATAAAAAAATAACACAAAGAAAAATAGTGGCATTTTGGGGTTAATATGGAAACGACAGTTACCATGGTGAATACACAATACTAACAAGAACTGTTAATGAAACATGGAAACTGCTCCTGGTGAATAGAATGAAAATCATACCTGCATTACTTTTATTTCGTGTAATTTACAACGTAACGGCGTTGCATGCTCGTAGTTTCTTTTGTACTTTATATACAGTGAGGCGATACACAGCGCGCACCGCCGCATTTGCGCGTGCAATTGAGTGTGCGCTACGACTACAGTATAACGGCTGACAGGACAAGAAAGTCAGTTTTTCTGAGGTGAAAGACTTTATTTCATGTTATAACATAACATGCTCTAAACATGCACGCAAAGTGGAAAAGGAGGGGCGGGGGCGCGGGGAGCAGTGCAGAGAGCTCCGTGTCAGCTGGCTTGGAGCAAGGATCACAGCGCAAATTTGAACTATATCGATATATGCGATATGGTCTAATTCCATATCGCATTTAAAATATATATATATATTCTTTATATCGATATATCGCCCAGCCCTAATCTCAACATAACTTTCTTTTTTTTTAAATCCGAGCACAGATATTGACTCGTATTACTCGTATAATACTCGTACTCGACAAAAGTGCTTTATCCGTACCGGATACTCGTTTCAGCCGAGTATCCGGCTCAACTCTAGTTTATATACATAAAGGAAATAAATAAAAACACATTATAAAAAACCAAACCCGGGTGTCAACCATGGCATTCATAGCAACAATGATAACCTGTGCAATCATTAGAGTTTGGATGGCATTAATGTAAACAGATATCAGATCATGTCTTGAATGTAATCAGACAAAAAATCATGATAAATCAACGCATCCATAATGAGGTTGCATGACCATCTGAAACACTGGTGTACTGCGTATCATTTCACATAGTGTTTGTAAGGACTAGTCATCGGCCTATGTGGGAGTTTGTGTGACTGGTCGGGTGCTTCAGCAGAAGTAAGCTGGAAAGTTTGAGAGTAGTTTGAGATCACCGAGAGTCAGAGGAAGCAGCAAACTCTGCTGGGTGTTTTTTGTCTTTGTTTCTCTAGAAGAAAAAGTGATGCTGACTGCTCATCAGGGGCGAGATGTGGGTTATAAATCAATGCTGGAGAGCTGTGCACTTTACACTTCACAAACAAACACACACACTCACTCAAACGCACACACACACACACTAACTCACACTCACACTCACTCAAACGCACACACACACACACTAACTCACACTCACTCAAATGCACACACACACTTACACTCACACTTACTCAAATGCAAACACACACACACATTCTTAGTGCTGCATTTGATACCATCGACCACAACATTCTTTTAAATAGACTCGAAATCTGTGTTGGCATTAGTGGAATTGCATTAGCATGGTTTAAATCATACTTATCTGACCGTTATCAGTTTGTAGCAGTAAATGAAGAGATGTCTCATCGATCACAAGTTCAGTATGGTGTACCACAAGGCTCAGTACTAGGACCGCTGCTGTTCACTCTGTACATGCTACCCTTAGGAGATATCATTAGGAAGCATGGCATTAGTTTTCACTGTTATGCTGACGATACTCAGCTCTATATTTCTTCATGCCCTGACGAAACTTACCAATTCACAAAATTAACTGAATGCATAGGTGATATAAAAAACTGGTTGACTAGTAGTTTCACACACACACACACACACACACACACACACACACACACTCTCTCACACACACACACACACACACACACTTATGCTGCTGCATTGTGAGTTTAAGCAGCCTGTTTTCCAGTGGAGATTGAGACAGACACTGTGACTGAATCAGTATGTAAAGATCATGTCTGACTGGACGTCTCAATACATCACTGTGATGTGACTGTACATTTACTCACATTCCTCAGCTAGAATATTTGTGTAGCTCTGAGATTTTCCAGCCACATCTCAGCAGAAGCGTCTTGTCCGGTATTGATCCACGTCACGGACGACGGGACGCTCACGCTGAGCAAACACAGTGTTGAGTTA
>CM038630.1:439531-442031 GCA_021554675.1 Leuciscus idus | reverse complement strand
TGAGAAAACATGAGAATAAAGGTGAATAAAGACTGAGAGTCAATGCTCAGAAATTATTAATTATTATTATGTTTTGAACTATGCTGTATCGCTGTTTTCCAGTGTGTTCGCTGTCGAAATAACTGAGCAAAAGAGAATTAGTCCTTAAGAATTAGAATTAGTCATTAACCAGTCATTAACCAACCATTAACCAATCATTAACCAACCATTAACCAATCATTAACTAATCATTAGCCAACCATTAACCAATCACTAACCAACCATTAACCAAACATTAACCAATCATTAACCAAACATTAAGCAATCATTAACCAATCATTAACCAATCATTAACCAACCATTAACCAAACATTAACCAATCATTAACCAATCATTACCCAAACATTAAGCAATCATTAACCAATCATTAACCAATCATTAACCAATCATTAACCAAACATTAACCAACCATTAACCAAACATTAAGCAATCATTAACCAAACATTAAGCAATCATTAACCAATCATTAACCAACCATTAACCAAACATTAACCAAACATTACCCAACTATTAACCAACCATTAACCAACCATTAACCAATCATTAACCAAACATTAACCAACCATTAACCAATCACTAACCAATCATTAACCAACCATTAACCAACCATTAACCAATCATTACTACCAGTTATTAACCAATCATTAACCGACCATTAACCAATCATTAACCAATCATTAACCAATCATTAACCAACCATTAACCAATCATTAACCAACCATTAAGTCAAGTCAAGTCAAGTCAAGTTTATTTGTATAGCGCTTTTCACAATACAGATTGTATCAAAGCAGCTTCACAGTATTAAATTAAAATAATAAAACAAAGTTTGTTTCAAGAGGAATTTATTGATTGATAAAATTAAATTAAATATCCTCAAAATATCCCCAACTGAGCAAGCCAAAGGCAACAGTGGCAAGGAACCGAAAAACTCCATCAAGTGACCTAATTGTGTCCTAAAACTCCATCAGGTGACCTAATGGAGAAAAAAACCTTGGGAGAACCCAGGCTCAGTCGGGGGCCAGTTCTCCTCTGGCATTTATGAGCTAGAGGCCGGATTGTAGTTTGAACTGTAGGATTATATGAATGCCTGGCTGAAGAGATGCGACTTTAATCTAGTTTTAAACTGGGAGAGCGAGTCTGAGCAACGAACAGTATCAGGAAGACTATTCCAGAGTTTTGGAGCCAAATGTGAAAATGCTCTCCCTCCTTTGGTGGTTCTGGATATCCTAGGTATGACCAAAAGCCTTGAATTTAGTGATCTTAAAGAGCGCGATGGATTATAGGGTGATAGAAGATCCGTTAAATAGACTGGAGCTAAGCCGTTTAGGGCTTTGTAAGTCAGTAGCAATATCTTATAATGAATACGGAGCTTTATAGGTAACCAATGTAGTGATGATAAAATCGGTGTTATATGATCATATTTTCTTGATCTCGTAAGAACTCTAGCGGCGGCATTTTGGACTAACTGTAGCTTGTTTATTGAGGATGCAGGACAACCAGCTAATAAAGCATTACAGTAATCCAGTCTCGAGGTCATGAATGCATGAACTAACTTTTCTGCATCAGAAACTGATAGCATATTACGTAGCTTAGCAATGTTTCTAAGGTGGAAAAAGGCTGTTTTTGTAACATATGAAATATGATTTTCAAAAGACAGGTTGCAATCGAGTATAACACCCAGGTCTTTTACTGTAGAGGATAAAGTAACAGGACATCCTATGATGTTAAAGTTGTATTGTGCGGGGTTTTGTGGGTGGTTTTTTGAACCGATAAGTATTACCTCTGTCTTGTCTGGATTTAATAAAAGAAAATTACACGTCATCCAATCTTTTATATCTTTAACACACTCTGTCAATTTGGAAAATTTAGCGTTTTCATCCGGCCGTGATGAAATATATATTTGAGTGTCATCAGCATAACAATGGAAACTAATTCCATGTTTCCTTATAATATTTCCAAGTGGCATCATATATATGGAAAATAACAGAGGGCCTAATACAGATCCCTGCGGCACTCCATAGTTTACTGGAGTTATGATCGATTTTTCTCCATTTAAATAGACAAAATGGTAGCGGTCAGATAGGTATGATTTGAACCAGCTTAGTGCTTGTCCTTGAACACCAGTATAATTTTGTAGTCGATCTAAGAGTATTGTGTGATCTATAGTATCGAACGCAGCACTAAGATCAAGTAAAACTAGTATTGAGATACAGCCTTGGTCAGAAGCTAAAAGTAAATCATTTGTGATTTTAACGAGCGCAGTTTCAGTGCTATGATGCGGTCTGAATCCAGACTGAAACTTTTCATAGATATCATTTTGTTGCAAGAAAGAGCCCAGTTGAGCGGACACCACTTTTTCTAATATTTTAGACATAAATGGAAGATTTGAAATGGGTCTATAATTTGCTAGATTATTATGATCTAATTGTGGTTTCTTAATGAGAGGTTTTATAACTGCCAG
>CM038630.1:429531-432031 GCA_021554675.1 Leuciscus idus | reverse complement strand
ATTCGACTATTAGTCGACTATAGGCAAGACATGACGATTCTGATTCGACTATGAAAATCCATAGTCGGGGACAGCCCTAGAAATAATATAATAAAGTTAAATCTATTTTTTTTTTTTAAAGATGCGTGATACGGCCTACCGCTCTGCACTTTGAGAGGGATGTGAAAGACCATCGATCTCTTTTCTGATGTCTTCATGTTTTCTACTTGTTGTAAAAGGTGTGAAGAGTGAATTGTATCCTCCACAAGGGCGAGACGTTTAGGGCCAATCCCAATTCACCCCTTGGCCCTACCCCTCCGTTTTGCGTGTGCACGTGAAGGGGTAGGGCTGTCTCAATTCTCTTTTGGTTGGAGGGGTAGGGGTAAGGGGAAGGGCCAGATAGCCCTTGAAACAAAGATTTTTCGGGACCACACTTCAAACGAAGGGGTATGAGAAATGTACCTGCATACACCGGCTACAGAGGCAACATGACTGCCAATAATCATTTTCTTTGTCACATTCAATCTTGTATTCATATTTACGGTCATGTTCTTCAAAGAAACGGTTGCAAAAAAATCGTTAAAGTTCGTTAACAATATGACGCGTGTAAAAAGCAAAAGTTTGAAGCGAAGTGGACGCGCGAATGAGGCGAATTCGCGTCCACCGCGCCGCACTAAACGACTCATTCGCGCCACAAGACCTCCAGACGCGCGTAAACGCGTCTTAACATTGAAATCACTCGCGCCAGACGCTCTATTCGCATTTGGTGTGAACGCAGCTTTAGGCGTTGAAGATATCGTCATCTCCGTTTTTTTCTGCAAACTTCAGAAGAAAAATACAAAAAATAGCTGTAACTCACGCAAGACTACAGCTGACGACAGCATCTTGGAAGTTTGTGATAAACATTGGCGCATCTCCTGTGACGTAGGCGCTAGCGACGATGTATAATGACATGTAACGGTGTTGTAGTGGTGTCCCATTTCTTTGGGGAATATTTTCACCCCTACGCCTTGACACTCTGTTTCAAGGGGCAAGGGTTAGGGGTAGGCGAAGGGGTATAAAATAGATTGGGATTGGGCCTTAGGCTGTGTTTGAGATTACGCTGCCAGAGAAAGCCAAACTCATGGCTTTCTCAGAGACTCAGAGGATCTCATCCACCCCCGGTGCCTTGCCACCGAGGAGTTTCTTAACTACCTCGGTGACTTCAGCTTGGGTGATGGACGAGTCCACCTCCGAGCCCTCAGCTTCTGCTTCCTCAATGGAAGATGTGTCGGTGGGATTGAGGAGATCCTCAAAGTATTCCTTCCACCGTCCAACGACATCCCCAGTTGAGGTCAACAGCTCCCCACCTCTACTGTAGACAGCGTTGGTAGGGCACTGCTTCCCCCTTCTGAGGCGCTGGACGGTTTGCCAGAATCTCTTCGAGGCCAGCCGATAGTCCTTCTCCATGGCCTCACCGAACTCCTCCCAGGCCCGAGTTTTTGCCTCCACAACCACCCGGGCTGCAGTCCGCTTGGCCTGCCGGTACCCGTCAGCTGCCTCAGGAGTCCCACAAGCCAACCAGGCCCGATAGGACTCCTTCTTCAGCTTGACGGCATCCCTTACTTCCGGTGTCCACCACCAGGTTCGGTAATTGCCGCCTCGACAGGCACCGGAGACCTTACGGCCACAACTCCGAGCGGCCGCTTCGACAATGGAGGCGGAGAACATGGTCCACTCTGACTCAATATCTCCAGCCTCCCTCGGGATCCGGTCGAAGCTCCGCCGGAGGTGGGAGTTGAAGATCTCTCTGACAGGAGACTCGGCCAAACGTTCCCAGCAGACCCTCATAGTACGCTTGGGTCTGCCGAGTCTGCCGAGTCTGTCCAGCCTCCTCCCCCGCCATCGGATCCAACTCACCACCAGGTGGTGATCAGTTGACAGCTCCGCCCCTCTCTTTACCCGAGTGTCCAAGACATACGGCCGCAGGTCAGATGAAACGACCACAAAGTCGATCATCGACCTACGGCCTAGGGTGTCCTGGTGCCACGTGCACTGATGGACACCCTTATGCTTGAACATGGTGTTCGTTATGGACAAACTGTAACTAGCACAGAAGTCCAATAACTGAACACTGCTCGGGTTCAGATCAGGGGGGCCGTTCCTCCCAATCACGCCCCTCCAGGTGTCACTGTCGTTGCCCACGTGAGCGTTGAAGTCTCCCAGTAGAACGATGGAGTCCCCAGTCGGAGCACTTTCCAGCACCCCTCCCAGAGACTCCAAGAAAGCCGGGTACTCTGCACTGCCGTTTGGCCCGTAGGCACACACGACAGTGAGAGACCTATCCCCGACCCGTAGGCGCAGGGAAACGACCCTCTCGTTCACCGGGGTGAACTCCAAAACATGGTGGCTGAGCTGGGGGGCTATAAGCAAACCCACACCAGCCTGCCGCCTCTCACCATGGGCAACTCCAGAGTGGTGAAGAGTCCATCCTCTCTCAAGGGGTGTGGTTCCAGAACCCAAGCCGTGCGTAGAGGTGAAC
>CM038630.1:422500-424031 GCA_021554675.1 Leuciscus idus | reverse complement strand
TCAGTTTTACCCCTCAAATCCTAGTTGTGCCCCCTCAGATCTCAGTTTTACCCCTCAGATCTCAGTTTTACCCCTCAGATCTCAGTTTTGCCCCTCAGATCTCAGTTTTACCCACTCAGATCTCAGTTTTACCCCTCAGATCTCAGTTTTACCCCTCAGATCTCAGTTTTACCCCTCAGATCTCAGTTTTACCCCCTTAGATCTCAGTTTTACCCAACCAGATCTCAGTTTTACCCCTCAGATCTCAGTTTTACCCCTCAGATCTCAGTTTTACCCCCTTAGATCTCAGTTTTACCCAACCAGATCTCAGTTTTACCCCTCAGATCTCAGTTTTACCCCTCAGATCTCAGTTTTGCTCCCTCAGATCTCAGTTTTGCCCCCTAAGATCTCAGTTGTGCCCCCTCAGATCTCAGTTTTACCCCTCAGATCTCAGTTTTACCCCTCAGATCTCAGTTTTGCTCCCTCAGATCTCAGTTTTACCCACTCAGATCTCAGTTTTACCCCTTAGATCTCAGTTTTGCCCCCTCAGATCTCAGTTTTGCCCCCTCAGATCTCAGTTTTGCCCCCTCAGATCTGTTTTCCCCCTCAGTTTTACCCCTCAAATCCTAGTTGTGCCCCCTCAGATCTCAGTTTTACCCCTCAGATCTCAGTTTTACCCCTCAGATCTCAGTTTTGCCCCTCAGATCTCAGTTTTACCCACTCAGATCTCAGTTTTACCCCTCAGATCTCAGTTTTACCCCTCAGATCTCAGTTTTACCCCCTTAGATCTCAGTTTTACCCAACCAGATCTCAGTTTTACCCCTCAGATCTCAGTTTTGCTCCCTCAGATCTCAGTTTTACCCACTCAGATCTCAGTTTTACCCCTTAGATCTCAGTTTTGCCCCCTCAGATCTCAGTTTTACCCCCTTAGATCTCAGTTTTGCCCCCTCAGATCTGTTTTCCCCCTCAGTTTTACCCCTCAAATCTCAGTTGTGCCCCCTCAGATCTCAGTTTTACCCCTCAGATCTCAGTTTTGCCCCTCAGATCTCAGTTTTACCCACTCAGATCTCAGTTTTACCCCTCAGATCTCAGTTTTACCCCTCAGATCTCAGTTTTGCCCCCTCAGATCTCAGTTTTACCCCTCAAATCTCAGTTTTACCCCTCAAATCTCAGTTTTGCCCCTTAGATCTCAGTTTTGCCCCCTCAGATCTCAGTTTTGCCCCCTCAGATCTCAGTTTTGCCCCTTCAGATCTCAGTTTTGCCCCCTCAGATCTGTTTTCCCCCTCAGTTTTGCCCCCTCAGATCTCAGTTTTGCCCCTTCAGATCTCAGTTTTGCCCCCTCAGATCTGTTTTCCCCCTCAGTTTTGCCCCCTCAGATCTCAGTTTTGCCCCCTCAGATCTCAGTTTTACTCCTCAGTTCTCAGTTTTACCCCCTCAGATCTCAGTTTTGCCCACTCAGATCTCAGTTTTACCCCTCAGTTTTGCCCCCTCAGATCTCAGGTTTACCCCTCAGATCTCAGTTTTACCCCTCAAATCTCAGTTTTGCCCCCTC